>BSQZ01000016.1:9142785-9192785 GCA_033239005.1 Lamellibrachia satsuma | reverse complement strand
GTTTAAGCCCACCCACCCACAACGTTGCTTCAGCGCTTTTAAGTCTGTACTCGTGTAGGAACGCTCAAAGCGTTTAATATTTCACTGCTTGGCAGATATATTGGTTCCAGTACCGACTTGACCTTTCTGGGAAGCATTCAGCCTTACTGCAATTACTGCACGAAGACTATTCGTTCACATATCCACCATTGTCTGTAACCATGGTTACGACTTTCTGCAGTGTACATAATCACGAGAATGCCAAATCCTTTGGTTTTGTTGCGCCACTAAGCTCGGATTTTACGAGGATATTGGCGCCACACAAGTCATTTTATTATTATTATTATTATTATTTATATAGCTGAGGCAACGTGACGTGAACGAAATTGACCGAGCTTCGAAATGGCAGCACCAGGGGTCGCACTCGGGTTCACTCGATTGTAAATCCGCTGTTCTAACCACCGCGCCACTGCACGCCCACTGACAGTGGCTGACAAATAGCAGCTGATAAGCAAATATTCCAATTTTGGTAGTTGCATTGGAATTTCATATCAAACATTTATTTATTAACAAATTGTGTGCTTAAAACAGTTGTCTATTTTTTGCATTGATCCAAAGCAGTAATCAATAATTAATTAGATTTTTTTTGCAATCATATAATATGCTTACGGCATACGCATCTAGGCAAAGGTTGAAAATATGCAATGAATTCAATATAATATTACGAAACCATGGTTGAAAAAATTCACTCTTGCACGCGAATGCACTTAGTACTAGTACAAGTACTCATGATTTTACGAAAAGTACTTAAGTCCAGTAGAAGTACATTTCAGTATTTTGATTTTGAGTCCACGACAACTATCTTTCCATTTCCCTGCGGGGGATCTTTTACTTCCACAGGCATAAGCACCAGGTAGAAAGGACCAACGGTTTTAAGTGTCTCTTCCGAAAAACACAGGCAAGGTGGGGTGAACGAAATTGCCCAAGTTTCGAAACGGCAGCAGGTGGTATCCAGCCCCGGTCCCCTCAATTGAAAGTCCGACGCTCTACCGTTGCTGGTTGCAGGGCTGGGCAGCAGGACATTTAAATGTACTCAAGTACCAGTACAAGTACTTTCATTGACAAAGTACTTATGTCTAGCACACGTACATTTCAGTACTTTTTGTGGATTTTTTCTCGCAAATGTACTTACGTACCAGTTCAAATACAAATTGTACTTAGGTACTTTTGTACCTCAGTATAAAGTACTGCTACCTTGCATTGATTGGTTGTGCTTTAAACTACTCGCTCTACCGTTGTATGCTTTGATCAGTTTATCCTAAAATGTACTAAACTGTATATAGGGTGGCGTCTGGCCATTTATTAAATATTTATGTTATATTTTTAATATTTATACTTATACATAGTCACTTGATGAGTGACATGTATACTTTTGTGTATCTTCCTACTTGTATCTTACTACTTGTATCTTACTACTTGTATCTTACTACTTGTATCTTACTACTTGTATCTTACTACTTGTATCTTACTACTTGTATCTTACTACTTGTATCTTACTACTTGTATCTTACTACTTGTCCAGCAGTTTAGAAACATATTTTACTGAAGAATCAAACATAGACGGACGAAACATATCGGTCATAGATTCAAGGCGGCTCCTCGCGTGTGTTCAAACGAGACACGAAGGGTTGTGCTGGCGGCTAATATTTTAGCTGGTCGACTGACTGCATTTGATGATCGCGTGTGCCTAAACCCTAGTCGTTCTAAACGAGTGATGTGGCCATGTGATAAATGCATACTAAATAGTCCTGAATTGCACCTTTGTACCAACCTGCACTAGGCGAATTTGCATGCACTTCGCAATTAATATAACTTTTTTTGTTTTCAACACTTAATAACACGTGAGACTGACGTAGATATTCTTCCAAGATGGATGCCCCTATTCACTATAAAAGACCCGGGGTGTGTATTCAACGGTTGTGTTGTTCGCTGTTTCCAGTCGGACGACGAGCCAGACAACAAGAGACTACTTTGAAGTAAGCACCGTTTATAAGCTGTCTTACCTGCGATGTAATGCGATTTGATTATTGTCAACATTCTCACAAGATACATGCCAATCAACTCAGGCTAAAACTGTGAAATCGTAGTGTAGTTACTTTATGTTTTCCCGACAGCCGATCGTCAATATGAGTCGACTACTGTTGACCCTAGCGCTGTGTCTGCTCGGCCTGATGGCGGCGAGCGTCATTGCCAGACCGGGGCCTTGTGAGTAGGCATACCTTCGTCATCTCACTTGATTTGTTGCCTGCATTGTATTAACGAAGAATAAAGTAGGATACACGCCTCTTCGAACGAACCCCCTTTTTGAGAGAACTGAAAACATTTTCACTAAGTGTGTACGCTCGAACCACCCTTTTCAAAAACCCTGACGATGGGCATGGGATAATAACTCCAAGTAGCTGAGCGTTCACATTTAAAAACCCTGACGATGGGCCTGGGATAATAACTCCAAGTAGCTGAGCGTTCACATTTAAAGTTAAAATTTAATTTAAATATACACACTGTAGTCTAATTTATATTTGTTCAAATAAAACAATAAGTACCATACAAGTAAACTAACACTATAACATTAATTTGTAACGATAGTATTGAACAATGCTTTACTTTTCTTCCAGTTGTGGCTTCCACCTGTGGATTCTGTAACGCGAATATGTATGAACCCTGGTGCGGGAACGACTGGAGGCCCTTCAAATGGTTTGGCCATATTAATATTTACATTAATGAAGGGTGCTACCGATGGAAGAGGATCTGCATGCGAAGGTAATGGCACCACTGCGTGTAAGTATCACGATACATGTCATAGTAAATGGGTGGGTAAACTATCCGAAATACAACCCTGTACTAGCAACGATCATGGTGGTGTTTTCACATTGTTTGCTTATTTGCTTTGTTTTGTGTGCTTCGCCTTGTGTACACGCACGCAAGCATGCACGCAAGCATGCACGCATGTACCACACATAATAGAATATGCCGTCTCCGGGAGTAATTCTCCTCCTGCACGTTGCGCTACGCTTTCAATCGTTGTATCTCGTTGACAGTGGCGGCTGTTCGTGGTACATTGAGACGTACTGCTGCAGACCAGGGATCCTCTTCTACCTCCCATTCCCCTATCCCGGGAGGTACATGTGCTTCAACGGAAGTGAGTGTACTACTGTTCCTTATACAATAGTTGTATCTTTATATTACAACAAACTGACAAAACGTTGGCTACTTCAAGTACTACTACAATAAATGTTGGCTGCTTCCAAGATAATTAGTAGACAGCGCGATTGTTGTTGTTATCCCAGACATGACAATGATAATGTGTATATATATATATATATATATATATATATATATATATATATATATATATATATATATATATATATATATATATATATATATATATATATATATATATATATATATATATATATATATATAACGGACCTAAAATTCTGCCTAGCGCTAGCTCCTTCGTTATCTTGTTGTCTACTACTACTGCAGGGAATTCGACGGCAGACTTCAAATTGGTGACCCTTTTATCTTGTTGTGCTGGTAAACCAAAGCAGCCAATTCTGAACCCGTGCTGAAAGCCATTGATAAGATACTCGACAATATTACGATTGTAGCCGACAAGAACATATCTAAGTGCATCAGGGGAAACTGGGGTAGGCATACTATCTCCTGAAAACGACTGGTCGCGAACTGGCAGTCGACGATTGAGCCGCAGTGTTGCCGGTGGCTGAACTCGGTCGGGAAGGATTGGGTTGGGTGTGTTGCCTATAGCATCGTGCCGCTGAGTGGGGGCCACCACAGCGTCTACACTGGTGTGTGTAACGACAAGTGGCTGCGTTACAGACCTCCCCCCGATCGAACGCGAAGCAGGTTTTTGTGGATGGCAACTTAGCCTTACCTTAGCTGGCCTTACCCTTGATACGAAAGGGAGTCACGCTGGGTGTGGCAGCTGGGCGACTCTCGGATGCATTCATCCATAGGTACCAGCAAACCGATTCCCACCCCCAGTTGTTGGCCTGACGAAGTGACCGGAATGCCTCGTCATACGACCGCCAGTCCGCACCTTTCTCGTATAGGGAACGAATTGTCTGGATATCCATGAGTAAATTATGTGATTCTGACATATGCTGCGGCTGAAGTAGAAAAACAGACATTTAAATTTCGAAGCCCTGCAGCCATTGGTCAAATGACACAGTGCTGCTCTTTGCCCTAGGGGCGACACAAAACTTGGGGGTGTCGTCGTCACTGCCTGGCCTAACGGACACAGAATAGTTCTGTGGTGAGGAGTCATGCAACAATGAGGAAATACTAACATACTCCCCGGACCAAATTTGGGCTTTGAGTTTGTCAGACACGCGGGAATGACGGGATAGCGCCGAAGTAGCGAACGATGCTACTAGATCCTGGGATCCCCTGGGGAGGGCGTGTACTTCCTGACCTGTATGAATACCTGAAGACATGGCCTCTGGCCACGGGGTTGACCTTGGTTTGGAACGGGGCTTGGTGGCGCTCCAGCCGCAGATGATGTCGCCCGACCTGATGTATGGCCGCCCTGCGGCCGTAGACAAAGGTTAGCCACGGGCGGAGCGATGGGCCCCTCCTCGGCAGACGCCGCCATTGCCGCAGGGGCCGCTACTGGAGGCGGCGCAGGTAGGGCGTTGGCCGCAGGCAATTGTTGCAGGCCACGCACCATCGCATGGACCTCCTGCAACATCTTATCAGAAGATTCAAGCCGGCGCTCCAGATTCGACAAGCGCTCCTCCGTCGTAGCTTTCCGACCCGCTGCTGCGCCCGCTACCGGACGAACGACCTGCTGGAGGGCCGGTTCGTTGTCAAAGTGCTGCACAACGTGGCACTCTGGTGGGGGCGGGCACATTGCTGATCGTGCAACGGCAGCACGGCTTGCCGCCGCCCGCAGAGGTCGTCCACGACGCACGTTCTTAGCTGGAGCCATCCTGCAACATAATGTGGAAGGGCCAATACTGAGTGAACAGCTAAACGCTTGGAAACTGCCACCACACTACTCATGAAAAGCACACGTGAAAACTAGCTCCTAAATTGTTGTGGCAATGCCACCAGGACTGATGCCTTGCATCGAAGCTTAAACAAAACGGTCACCGAAGACCATGTTTTGATTATTATTTTTTTATTATTATTTTTTTTTTATATATATTTTTAAAATATATAAATTATACGAAAACACATAAATGTACGACAGTAACCAGATGACTAGGGGGTCACTGCCCGCGAAAGATCACCAAAAATTGGGGGTTACCGCCCCCGATAGTGTGCCAATGAAAATTTACAAACACAGTTAATTAGGGGGTCACCGCCCACGATAGAACATCAATGACGAATTGTAAACGCAGTTAAGTAGGTCACCGCCCACAATAGTACCACTACCTCGTCGCCACAAAAATTCGGGGGGTGGGGGCTCTGCCCATGAACGCGTAAAGCGTCACCGTGGACTGGTATGGGATCACTGCCCACAATTTATGAATGTCGACGATAATTTAAGTTGTAGTCAGCTGTGGGACAACCCGGCTAACTGCTCTGAAAATTGCCCCCTGAATGCTGCGGAACAACAATTCATCGCCTAATCTACCTAGTTGCGCCCCTACTGCTTCTGGAGGTGAGGGAGACTTCCCATCGAGGTCGTTGCCCCCAAGAAGGGTAATGACTATGTCAGGGACGCGGGCAGAAATCCGGGTAATGGTTGCCGGTTCTCGAAATGTTTTAATGGACGCTCCCCTCCGACCCATAAAACGAACCGTGCACGTATAACCTAATCTTTCTAAGTCGTCCAGGAGACCCGCAGATTCAATGAACGCGCCCAACCAATACGCGTGGCTATGCCCGAGCACAAGCACATCTAACTCCGACTTCGCCGCCGACATATTGAATGGCCGGTTGCGGGAGTGGGGTGGTCACATATTTGTGGGCGACCTTGTGGCGAAATGGCCCCACCTGTTTGTAATTAAATTTGTGTATTTGTGGTGGAATGTCTGTATTCTTTGCATTACATGTTTATGACGACTTTTTGATGTACATATGTTATCGTCATGCCTGTAGGAATGTGGGCTCTGAGAAACTTGCCGGACGGGGCTGTACATGTGTTCAGTTCCTGTCTGGTTTGCTTTGAGGAGCTCACATTCCTGTTAATGTGCTTCCCAAAGTGGCTGCGTGATAAGCAGTCCACTTTGCAATAAAACGTCATTTATTTGGCCCTTTTCAATCTCTACTACATCAGACTTGTGTTGGTTATTGCATAAATGGATTTATGCAACTTACAGCTGCATAACAGGTTTTATGAAATAACCAAGGCAAGTCTTGCCCTGGGTGTCCGAGACTACACCGGAACTATTTGGCCAAATAATTTATATTACTCCACGCTAGTCAGCCAATCACGGCTTAACGGAAACCAGTTCAAACCAGAACCAGCAGCTGGAATCTTTCACTCCTGTTCCAGTCTCTGCATTACGAAGTTGTGTCTAGAAAATTTGTCTCTCGAAATCCGCCCTCCTCCCCACCTTCCTTCCTTAATTTTCAATACTTAGTGTAAAATGCGATTGTACATCGTTGATGAAATAGGAAGTTGGAAGATGTCGAAACCGCTTTCCCCACTTTTTGCTTTATACTAGATGAACACGGGGGTTTGTCCCCTAGTAGTTGGTGTTCATGGGGTTTTCTGCGCAGACAGGCTTCCTGTTTCTTCATCGGTATTCTTGGCTTATGTTTATATAGGTTAGCGAAATGGCCCCACCTGTTTGTAATTAAATTTGTGTATTGGTGGTGGAATGTCTGTATTCTTTGCATTACATGTTCATGACGACTTCTTGATGTATATATGTTATCGTCATGCTTGTAGGAATGTGGGCTCCGAGAAACTTGCCGGACGGGGCTGTACATGTGTTCAGTTCCTGTCTGGTTTGCTTTGAGGAGCTCACATTCCTGTTAATGTGCTTCCTAGAGTGGCTGCGTGATAAGCAGTCCACTTTGCAATAAAACGTCATTTATTTGGCCCTTTTCAATCTCTACTACATCGAACTTGTGTTGGTTATTGCATATATATATATATATATATATATATATATATATATATATATATATATATATATATATATATATATATATATATATATATATATATATATATATATATATATATATATATATACTATTTTGTATACATTATTATTATTATTATTATTTAGACGTGCAGTTGTTATTTTAAGACCGACTGCCACCATGCAGTGTTATGCGGTTACAACTGGAAAGACGTAAATAACTATATCAGAGGTTATAGCAAAGCAAGTTGAATAAGCGCTACGTGTATGTGACGTCATTGCGCCAGTGACGTCAACAGTAACCTACTCGTCTTGCACAAAACAAAACGTTACTCGCCGTATTATCTGATTTGCAGAATATCGCGGTAGATGTGGTGGCTTCGTGGGGTCTGGAAGCATCCTCCCAGCGTGTCAATACAAGTATGTTGACAATGTTTTTTTCGTAAACGTCTATTAAAATATTGCATCAACAATAGCAGTTTCTCAGATAAAGGTAATGTTGTGTTTTTGTTTTACAAAATAGTGTAAGAAATCAATATGAATAGCAGATAGCGCGTGCATTAGGTGGCGAAATTACGTAATTTGCTTTAAGATATTGTTGATAACATTTAGTATTAGCTCAATGCATTATCATACCCTAGAAATAGTTGGTTGAAACGAAATCCCGGAACCCCGTTTGAATACCCTACCGGTTTTATATGCGAAACTACTTCGGATTTACTTATTTACCACCGACATTTCGCATACTGCACGTTTTCCCAATACGTCCATGTTACAACCCAAGGAATAGTTTTGGTAAGACCGCACATTGTACAAATAATAGTAAATATAACTCTGAACTCTTCATTCAATCATACGCCAGTGATACGAACTTCTTCTCACAAGTGGCTGTCATCATATAGCTGCTTGTCAGCGAGATTAATGTCGTGCCTTTCTGCTCATTCAGTGGTATGAAGATTTGCGGCCCGTCCTACAGACTGAGCGGCTCGAAGTGTATCAAGGTGAGACTATATACTGCCTTTATACGGCGCCAGATTATCATTGTCGCTGTCGCAATCGAGTCGCCATGAATTTAAACCTGTTTTGGAGGTATGCCTAATAAAAGGTTTGGGGTCTCGGTCGCGATCCGCGACAGTTATCGACCTTGTACTGAATGACGTAGCACTGACGCCATGTCCCAGTTGGATCTCGATTTCGATCTTAAGGTAGGCGGCTACCTTGAGATCAAGCTAACTGCGCATGCGTCTGTGCATTAGTCGTAATATGAAATCAACACAAAAGTTATATTGTTAATTGAAACCACGTCCTTTATGCCAATAATAAACACAACTGATACATGCTTTTGTAAAAGAACAATAATAAGAACCGAAAACGCTATCAATTAAAAGTACTACTAGTGGTGCCCCCGGCGGACAAAACGTGCTGTAAATGCGTTACAGAAAAAGTGGCTCGGATTCGTGTGATTTTAAGATATTAAACCTTATTTTGCCAGGCACTTCATTATGTGTATAGAAATAAATTAACATTTCAGCCAACTTTTACTGAAATGACATTACTCCTTATGGGTATAATGTGGCTTTTCATAACAGTTTTACAATTTTTTTTGCTAACGTAGTTGTTGCTATGTGAGATATTTCAACATTTTGCACGGAACCCCAACTTTTTTCCTTTTCATAGAGATAAGTAATAAAAAAGTAATAAAAAAAATCTTGGCCAAATTTAACTTAATTGGTATTACTCCTTGTGGGACAAATATTGAATATGGTCGAAATTAAATATGGTTAAATATGGTTTTCCGTGACGTAATAAAATGGCATAAAATAATAAATTGTACTATTTTTAAGGCATATTTTGCATATTATGCTTTATATAATACGAACATATCAAATGGCAATATTCCTGCACGTTTTAATTTTTAAGTACTAAATAAATCTGACTAAAATTTACTGATTTTGATGAGAGTAGAGTATTTTGATAATCTTGCCGCCGACGTAGCTTTTACTATGTCAGATATTTCACAAACTTGCACGGGACCCCCAATGTTTTTTACCTTGTCATAGAGATAAATAACAAATGAAAGTTACATCCAAGCTTAGCTAAAATGGTCTTACTCCTTGTGGGTCAAATATTAAATATTGTCACAATTTTGCTAAAATATGGTTTTACAGCAACTTATAAAAATACATAAAATAATTAATTATACCATTTCTCTTATGCGAGTTTGCCATATTATGCTTTATATAATATGAACATATAAACTTGCAATATTCCTGCAAGTTTTATATTTGAATAGCAAATAAATATCGTCTTATAACTGATTATGATCAGAGTACAGTATTTTGCTAGTTTTGCATGTGTTGTAGCTGTTACTGTGTTAGATATTTAAAATATGTTCACGGGACACACCCCCAACTTTTTCTTGCCTTTTTGGATTTTTGGGGGTATAGTCGAATCCAAGCAACTTTTAATATTTAAGGTTTTGTTATTTTGATTTCACTGTATTCGCCTACCGTAATCTCGATGTCTGACGACGCCGCACAAACGCCTTGTGATTCGCGATCGTGTGGCGATTTGTCACCGGGATATAACTGTTTAACATAATTAACACAGAAATAAACGCACATAATAGTTTGTTGTTAATACTACCGCACTGGCTCTTTGCTCATGCCGTTGCCTTACAAAGACATAATAGCTATATTTTACATGACACATATGTATGGATGAATTACTGATACATCGGAAGACGTATGATGCGCCAGAGTAACAAATGTTATTTGTTTGCTTGCAAGGACAACGGCAGGTCGGCTGCAAAGAAGGGCACTGCAGTCAGGGTGAGGAAGAATCCAATGAAGAAGGTGTCACGTCCGCCAGCGAACGTCAAGGAGGGAATGACGGTAGCCGCGAAAGATCGCGCGCAGGCCTAAAGACGTTGTGCTGTTTACATGGAAATAAAACTGCGCTAAATCATCGTCTTCGCTGTTATTTATACGATCGATGTTCCTGGTTAGATAACATACCACCTGCTTCTCTAACTAAATACAAGGTTATTATTTCCGAGGTACCACAATGTAGGGCCTATGTGTAGATATTATTATTTAATAAGATTGCCACCCAAAGTTATAAGCTCCACATAGAATGTATGGCGTGTGACTTCACTGCCTGCCGGTTTAGAAATGGACAACAATAACAGCTGCTGGTTGAAAGACTGCGCTGTGATGACGCTGTTGCTGCTGCTGTTGCTGCGGCTGCTGCTGCTGCTGCTGCTGCTGCTGCTGCTGCTGCTGCTGCTGCTGCTGCTGCTGCTGCTGCTGCTGCTGCTGCTGCTGCTGCTGCTGCTGCTTGCAATATTTGAGAAGTCAGAGGATTCTCGACAACAAGTTGTAATTTTTTTTCTTAATTACTTCAATAAGAATTTCTTTGACTTATACAGGCACAATTGAATTGGACCTAGCCCTACATTCAACTACGGAATGGGACATGAATGTTACTGACTTACTATATCGACAAGCAGCACATCAATCATCATGTACAGCACAAGTTTGAATTAGAAACCAATAAATCCACAGTGTATTTACAACTCAATTGACAATTGTGAACATGTTTTGTACAGCTTGCACTGACACTAAAATTACAAACTTACGTATGTAGCTGTTCCAACTTTCTGATGTGATTAACGGAGATATTTCTACTAATGCGATAGTATCGCTGTATAACTATTTCAAAACTAGTGCGACAGTGCCATGACTATCGCCACAGTGTTGCGATAGTTTCACGGCGAATAGCGACTAGACCCAAACCGTACCTGACGGGTGACACTATCGCGTACCATTGACAGTAGTTGATTAAAGGTCCTTCCTCAATTCGACTGTTTTTGCTCGTCTCATTTCAAATTTATTTTGCGAAAACTCAAACCTACCTAATATCCATTATGTTAGCTTGTTTGTGCAATCTTTGTATGCAGTTTTTTATGAAATCATCAGACAAAGTATTAAATTATTTAATTCGTGACGCAGAAGTTATTGAAGTGAAAATGGAAACGTCCTTGGTGACATTTCATAACTGTGTCATGTGATCGGCGAGAGGATGAAGTCACGTCAATGATCAGCCTTGACTACATAAACTGTTTTTGACATCCACTACTTTGAGCCTTACCAGATCTAACGACTAAAGTAAATTCGTTCGATTTTTAAAGAAAAAAAAACCTTTTTATTAAAACGACTGTGGATATTACTTACATTATCCACACATTACATATTACGACATCAACGAACCAGATTCGCAATAGGCTAAATCAGTTGAAGATTTAGTTTTAAACATGCCGAATTCGCGAATAACACCGATCTGTTGGACGATTGTTGATGTTCGGTCGATAAATAAATAACATTATTCAGTATATATATTGTTGAAGAAACATGTTCATTTCTATTATTACAGTGACGCAAGTAGCCTTGCTGAAAGGTGTTCCAACGAGCGTTATCAATAGTTCAATGTGACAATAACTATTGACAATTCAATGTACTGTCGACGACAACTATCGACAGTTCAATGTATTATCCATGGTAATTGCATCGTCACATTGACTATTGTGATTCATTGATAATTCGGTGTATTATTGGCCCCGTAGTTAAGACGCAACGCATTAAATGTATAAACACCGTTCGTTACCTTTCCTGTGATGGTTACTACTTGTACGCCACGCTATTTTTTAATACTTTTTGAGAACCCCACCCCCTTGTCACGCATCGTTTTAAGAAACACCTCCACCTATTACGCGTACACATATTTTCCACCAATTTTATAGACCTTTCGCGCGCTATTACATACTTTAATGATGCATGTTAGTGTCCTTATGCTTTTTCCGTTCGAATTCACCCCAAAATGGAGTAGTGGGGCTAGTTGACCCAAGACACATTTATTTGTCTAGGTTTTCTCAATCCTAAACTCAACCCCTAGCTTCTTGCCAATCTCGCTATGCGTCCGATTGGTACTGATGCCCAACAGTGTTACCTTGTGCTGGCCACAACCCAACTAGGCACCAACAACTAAACTCTTTTTCCATAAAGCAACGACTATCGTAAATCTGTCTAATGTCAGTGACACAATTGGTTCACGATCATAGGGACCTCGTCATTCCGCGTCCCCAAAGAGGAATGATACGCCATGCAGATACCTCTCAATTACACCTCACAAGTGCATAGCAATTAGTGCTGTCAGTCTGACATCTACAGTTAGACGAGCAAACAACTTTTGATAACGAACGTAACGATCGCTAAGACACCCCCACCCCATGTAACGCTTACCCGGACACCGCCACCCTGAGGGTGACGTACTTTAGGGATAGCCCCTACGAATAGTTATATACATTTTTTCTGAAAAGGTGAAACACGGCGTATTTACAACAAGATCATCAATGTTACCGATGTGTCGCGATAGTCCTGCCATGATGGCATCAAGTTATGGTGTGATTTTTGCATTATCTTAAGAAACGCGCGTAAGATCAATATTCGAAACAATGTGAATACGGGACACAAGTGATGACGAGATAATGCACTTCAGTCCCCCAAGTTGTTAACACCATAACATGTTAAATGTACCTATGTCATTATAAAATATCACATTGTAACACTAGTTGTTTTAATAAATAATTTAAGTAGATGTGTTAGTGTTTGTTCCCTCTGTTTTAATTCCAAGTGTATCTATGTGTGAAATACGATAGCAGGCTGCGTTTCGTTGGGAACCGGAAGTGAATATTTATGGGTAATTATGGGCATATTTGCATCAATCCAACATGGCGACAAACGAGACTAGTATGCCCTATTACTCACAATATCGAACTACGGAAATATGTTTTTCTCAAAACGAGGCTAGCACCGGAATTTGCCTTAAAAGAAAGAGCGTCTTCAAAAAAGCCTATACTATACGGTAATATGCAATGAATTTAATGTATAAAAAAATAACGGGGCCGTTTGATTACTTTACTGTAGTGATTACTACCAATAGTTGGGTACATTTTCGTCCAATAAATAAAAATGTGGCGTATTTAGCGAGTGCACAGATGTGTTGTACCAGGAAGGCCACCTGGCGATTAATGTCGAACTAGAGAAACGAAAATGTGTCAAAAACACAGTTAACTTTTTCGAAGACAAATGTCGCATAAACAGCTTTTTGAGACATATTTTCGTGTCTAGTTTTAAATTAATCGCGTACTGGTACGACACGTCCGTTGATTTTGCAAACACGCCATATTTCACTTGATTTTGCTTAGTCTCGCCTATCCGACTCTAACTCGCCTTCGTGAACTCGCCGAAAAGAGAGAGAGCATGGCCTCAGGAATTCCGCAAGGTGGCACCACTACAACTGCCAATAATTAATACATTTTAACATTAAATAATGGGTCAACTTTAGTACTTTTGGTCTGATTTGGTTGTATTATCTGTTTTATTAAGTATAGTGTTGAAATCCTCAAGTTGTATTTAATGTGTATTATGCAGCATTACTGACTACTTGTACCGTCAGTGATCATGGTGGCTCCATGCAGACTTCCTGTTAAGTTTATACATCGCGAAGTCTCGGCATAAAGCAAAAACAAGTTTAGTTTTTGTAAATTATGTTCGCTATAAGAATATAGGTGTACTATATATAAGGTGAGATGTGTATATGTGTGGTAGATACGAGGAGAAGCTTGGTGGCTCTAGGTGGTCGTTTTCATGGCTAGGTCAGCTAGTAAAAGGTCGCCGAACATGTTATTAGAACACGATTGACGTATCATTTGCCCCAACGGTAAGAAAATGTTAGTTAAAAGTATGTTTTTATATGTTTTTCGTAATTTTTTATGATTGTGATTAATGTGTGCCAGTGTGTAAACTGTCAAAGCATGTGACTAGAGTTTATTGTCTGCAATTACAAATAGTTTAACTATGCACAGGGAAGACGATTATTCTACAGCAGTGGCTAAGGAACGAAGACGAGGGTTTTATAAAATACATCACATAATTGATCCGAGAAAATTGAAATATATTAATTAAGCGGGTTTATTTGCTAGTGACGCGCTGTGTCCATTGTGCAGATGTGTTGGCTGAGTTGTTGTGAAGTTTAGAACCTGTGTAAATTACACAAATAAAGCATTTTCCATTGTGGCTAAAGTTAATCTACACTGTTGCTTAACTTACCCCACACCAAGTGTTAGTTAAACCAGTTTACCAACCCTTTTTGAATCAGCTACATATAATTATCTATGCGTACTAAATATATTATCTTGGTCTAAAATGATCTACTAATAATCATCGTTTGTGTGAGTAAAACAGCGTTTGACTAAGGAATATGATTGTGTCCTAGCTAAAACAAAAATAAAAAACTATTCAACTAATATATATATATATATATATATATATCCTTCTTCTGTCCACCCTCTTTGTTCTTGTTATTCGCCGAACCCAGTTATTCTCACACACTTGCAGCTTCTGTTGTTGTTGTTGTTCTGTCAACGCCACTGTCGCCAGACCATACAGGCATGCTGGTGCTCATACATAGTCCGTGCTTCTCGAACACCCCCTTCCATTCCTCCAACACTTCCTGTAGGTCTTGTTTGCTTTCCGCTATTATGGCCAGATCATCTGCGTACATCATCTTCCTGAGAATATCCTTCATGCTGATCTCTCTGCTGATTATTTCCATCACCATGATAAACAGTAAAAGGCTAATTGCACTTCCTTTCCTCAAACCGATGTTAACTGGATACTCTTCTGACAACCCATATATATATATATATATATATATATATATATATATATATATATATATATATATATATATATATATATATATATATATATATATATATATATATATATATATATATATATATATATATATATATAGATGTAGTTAATGTAGTTATTGCAGCTGCTTTTGTTTATGTGGCACCCGACTGAAGCTTTGTTTAACTTAAATTATCGACTTATACCATAAATAAATATGGAGATAATTTGCCACGTTGTCAATCGTGGTACCCTGTTTAATACAATTCATTTTAGTTCTGTACCAATATAAGAGAATACACACGAGCACCCATCGATTAAGCAGCGTAAACAACTGTTTGTAACTTTGGGACTATTTGAAAGTTAACATATCCAAGCTACACAAATGAGATTCACTCATGTTGTATTCCATTTTTTTCAGGTTGATGTCATCATTGATGAGCTTTGATGAGCAACTTCAAACCTGCCTTTACGTTTATTCCTCATCAGACCTTCATGGCATGTGTGTTGTGTTCTTCCGCCTTGTTCCCTGCTGTACAGGGGTGAGGGTCAGGTACAGTCTCTTCCTCCTTGTTCCCTGCTGTACAGGGGTGAGGGTCAGGTACAGTCTCTTCCTCCTTGTTCCCTGCTGTATAGGGGTGAGGGTCAGGTACAGTCTCTTCCTCCTTGTTCCCTGCTGTATAGGGGTGAGGGTCAGGTACAGTCTCTTCTTCCTTGTTCCCTACTGTATAGGGGTGAGGGTCAGGTAAAATATTGTCGAGCCACTCTTTCTGTTCTTTCTTTCCATAGTTTTCTATCGGCTGCTCCCTCTCTCCATCTTTCATCCTCCCCCGATCTTCTCATGCCCCTCCTCACGCAGTCCTCCCATCTCAGCTGTGGCCTTCCCCTTTCCTGCGTCCTTGGTGTTTTTCCACCTCTGCTAGTTTGCTTGCATCCATACTTACCAAGTGGCCTGCCCACCTCATCCTGCTTCTCACCAATCGTCCTGTTAGGCTGCATTGCATCCCAACCTCTTTCCTCAGGTCGTTCATCCTTCTTTTGTCCACCCTCTTTGTTCTTGTTAATCGCCGAAACCAGTTATTCTCACACACTTGCAGCTTCTGTTGTTGTTGTTGTTCTGTCAACGCCACTGTCGCCAGACCATACAGGCATGCTGGTGCTCATTCTCAGTCCGTGCTTCTCGAACACCCCAGTCCATTCCTCCAACACTTCCTGTAAGTCTTGTTTGCTTTCTGCTATTATGGCCATATCATCTGCGTACATCATCTTCCTGAGAATATCCTTCATGCTGATCTTTCCGCTGATTATTTCCATCACCATGATAAAGAGTAAAGGGCTCAGGGCACTTCCTTGCCTCAAACCGAAACTCTTCTGACAACCCAGATCCAACCACAACTCTTCTTTTTCTCATACATTACGTCCACCATCCTGGCTTCTGCTTCTGGCACTCCCATCCATATCACTGTTACCATCACCATCTTTCTAGGAACTGTGCCATAGGCCTTCTCCAGGTCCACAAATCCCACTACCATTCTCCCTTCCATCTCCAACCTCTTTTCTACCATTTGTCTTAATGCAAACATCTCATCAGTCGTCCCTCTGCCCTGTCTGAATCCTTGTTGTTCTTCACCAAATTCTTGCTCTACTTTCTTTCGGATCCTAACATCCAGGATCCTCTCTAGTAGCTTCATGATGTGACTTAGAAGTGTGATTCTTCGGTATTTCCCTGGGTCTTGCACATCTCCCTTGTTCTTCCATATTGGGACTATTAGCCCTGTCCGCCATTCCTCTGGTATTTTACCTTGCCTCATACATGTATTCAGCAGCCTCTTTGTCCAGATGATTCCGCTCTCCCCCGCAGCCATTACCATCTCATCGATACAGGGTGCTCTTCCCTTCTTCATCCCTTTCATCCCGGTTTGCATCTCTGTATCCGTAATATCAGTTAACTCCACTTTCCCCTCTACATACGATGGTAATTCCAGATCGTTGTTATTTCTTTCTTGGTTCAGTAGCTCCTTGAAGTAGCTTTCCCAGACCTTCAGCACTGCCTCTTATTCTGTCACTAACTTCCCATTTCTATCCTTCATCACCGTCCCACCCTTCACGTCCTTACTATTCTCATCCCTGTCTCGGGCCATTTTGTATATCATCTTCTTTCCACCATCCTCATCTAGCTTGCTATATACATCTGCTTCCATATCTTTCCATACCGCTCCTTGTATTCAACAGCGACGTCGTCTTTGCACCTCCACCACTTAATAGTCCTGCGGCCAACAGTCTTAGTTTGTTTCTTCTTCTGCATACGCACAACGAACACCACTGGCTTGTGCTGTGTCATGACGTACTCTCTACAGCCACAGCTTTACAATCCTTAATCTTCCATAGCTGCTGTTTCCGGACTATCACTAGATCTAATTCTGTCTTGTGCTGTCCACTCCTGTGTGTGATCTTGTGGCTCTCTCGCTTCTGGAAGAAAGAGCTAGCCACTGCTAACCCATTTCTCGCCACCAGCTCCACCAGAGTTCGACCCTCCCTAATCCTCGCTCCCCATCCATACCTGCCAACGCTCTCCTCTTCACCTGGTTCCACTACTCCAACATGTGCATTGAAGTCTCCCGCAATACACAACATCACCTCCAGCTCCACCAATCCTATCATACTCTCCAAAACATCCCTTAACTCCTCTTTCTCTGCCTCTGTCTTTCCCGCCTGTGGCCCATACACAGACATAACACACATAAACTGTTTCCTAATCATCATCACAATCATCACTATGCGCTCCTTCCATCTCTCCACTCTCACCACCGTCTTACTGATCTCTTCGGATACAATGATGCCCACTCCGTTACTTCTTCCATCTCCTCCTGTGTGCAGTAGTTTGTACCCTCCCATCATCGTCCTTGCTCTGTCTCCCTTCCACTTAGTCTCCTGGATGCATAATACTTCCAGTCTCCTTCTTTCCATCATTTCCACCACCTCTACTCCTTTCCCGCTCATCGTTCCCACGTTCAGACTGCCTAGCCGGACTTCACATCTAGATCGCTGCCGGCCTGACGATCCCCTTGGTCTTCGCTGTCTTCTCGCCGCAGCCAAGACAGACGGCGCGTCGGTTACCCCGGACACGGTAGCCCTCTCGCTCAATAATATTTGTACCATCATTATATTTGGGACATCTTAGCCACTCAGCAGCGCTGCCCTGGCTGACCTACTGTTGCAGTTTTATGTCAGAGTTTTCCTTCTCCTAGATCACCTGCCTACCAAGGCACATGAGCGTGATCTACCCAGTACTATTTGCCAATAGTTGGGGGTTGGAATGGTGCAGCACCGGGACGTGTCCACTCGCTGGTGGGCCCTGCACACTGCACCTTTAAGGCTCCAACCTGCGCCAGGATCCCTAGCACATTCTCCTGGGGCCGTAAGGTGCCCAGTATCCGCAGTGTACCACGAGGAGGTTGTGCTAGAGTCTTGTCTATGGAGAGGCTATGTACCAGCAGGGGAGACTTACGCACTCGGCTCCCTTTTTACTACAAGGAGCTATCTGGCGGCTGTAGCTGAAAGCGAGAGTATGAAGCACACACTACACACTACACACTACACAACAGCACTAGGCACATCACACAGTCCTCATGGCATCATGGCATCAGAAACATTAAACAATAAGACTACACAGTAATCATTAAGCATGATGTAATTTCTTGTATATGCCCTCTGAACTTTATAATATGCTCTCTGACCTTTATAATATGCCCTCTGACCTTTATAATATGGTTCCACAGTAATTTTTTAGTATACCAGTAGGTTTGTTGATATTTTATGTATTATTTATGTGATGGTTGGGATGTTTATTGTTTAAGCTGCATTGTGGCTTTTGGTCAGGATACATTTGTGTAGTAGCTATGGATATTAATGTATTTTATTTAAATGTATCATAATAAAGTCTTCATCGTAATAACAAATTGCCGGACAATGATGCCATCTTTGCTTTATAATTTTACAATTGTGTTTGTTTAAAAAAATGCAAATAATTTACTAACGGAGTCCCGGTTGTTCAAGGTTCTGTGGAAATATTTGACCCATAGTTGAGGGTAAAGTGGTGGTGTTGTGAAATTGTAAATATATGTTACGTAGAATTAAAAGTGAATTTTGCTTGTTCTTGCAGTAACAATGCTGGTGGGACTTGGAAGTAAAATATGATATCTGTGTTTTAATTTTACAAACAGCAAGTAATATCTCAAAACTTCTAAATAGGACATGCTATCTGTTTTTCATTACTTTTAGCTGACTCTAGACATAATAGTTTCATGTTAATGAAGGAGTCTTGTTCGTATGTATCGTGTCATTATTTGATAGTACTGAATGTCATACATTTTTTATTATGATTCAAATAATTATTGTAATTTGATTTAATTGAGTCCTAATTGTTAATTCTGGATATTCATGTATGATGATTGTATAGTTGTATTGTCATGATCTATAATAAATAGTGCATATTAATTGCCCTAAATATCGGGTTGAACATCCAACAACATAATCTGGTATGTCGAATATTGTTTGTACATTATACTCTATGTACTAGTATATTAAATGTAAAGGTAATGTTTTACACAGCGCTGTATCCAGACCAAAAGACCACTCAAAACGCTTTTCACTTCATCCCCTGGCCCTGTTCATTCAAACACCAACTCAACTTCTCTGCATTCAACCACGCCGACATTATGGCGCGAAGACCATTCGTACACATATCCAGCAGTCTAAAGCCAGGTGGATATATGCATGAGGGCATTCAGCATAACGCCCTCCCATCGGGCGGCAACTTAATTCACTCACATATTGTGTGTTATATTGATGGAAAAACCCAACTGACATCATCGCAGGTGCACATCAATGGTATTTCTGGGGATTCCCAATGTGCCATCTGGTGCCTGGTACACGACACACGCAGTAGGCTGACACGGCGTGGTACGCCAGTCGCGCATTGACGCTCAAACAGCGGGCGGTGAATTTGCGTATCTCAAGCAATTTGTCAATTATACGACTTACGATGCTATGGAGCATTTACGGCAGAGCGTGGTACGTGACCTAGATAATAAATGCAAAGTCCTGTTATCACCCCCAATATCAATATTCATATACTTTTGTTTATGCAGAAACCTGTCTTATTGGCGATGTACCAGTCCTTTGTCAGGGTTTGTCCTTGACACTTGCTTACGGTTCCATGTAATATTAAATAAACGTAGCATATGCATTTGTCTTATAAGTAATAATAAAACATTATTTTGATCAAACTTGACATTTATTTTGGATTTCCCTCATTGTTCTGCCATCGAGAACACCAGTGGATGTGGATGTCATGCATGTATGACGCTCCCCGGGACCCCCAAACAAATTTCGAAAAAATAATGACGCAGTAGTACGTCGAATTCAAACTTCGGTGGGTCACAAATATGTACGAGCGGTTCGTCAAGGTTCGCCAAAGTCTGCTGTATGTTTTAGCCGCAAAACGATTAGAATTATGGCAACCAGTGACTTAATATACTCTACCGTATTGGTACCTCGATAAACGATTTCGAATACTGGTATGACACAGATATTTGCTATTGTAATTGATTATTTCGCTGGTGTATTATTTACCATTAATTTTAACAATTATTCACATACGCACCTGCAAACAACCAAACCTGTCCACAAAAGCCCGCGACGTAGTAGATAAGGCGTCTGACTGAAATTATTGACTATGACAGAGACAGTTTTGTGTTACTAGGAGTCACCGACCTCGTCTGAATTAATAATAACGTTTTTTTTGTGTAAAGCATAATATTGTAGATGTACGTATGTATTATAAGTGTATGTGTGTATGTGCTTTTATATGCCTATATGTGTACACGTTTTAAACTGATGTGAAACGATATGATGTACAAGGGTCAAATAAAATATGTTCTGTTGTGAGAAGTTTCATCTTACTTGAATCCAACGGCTACGATCTACAACAGTATCGTGAGATCCAAAATAGAATATATCTCATTTGTTTCGATGGCAGCCTCTAAAACATCGCTAGGAGACTTGATGCCATTCTGAAGAGAGTTGTCAAAATCATTACTATGCCAGTGGCTTCTCTGAGCAGGAAAGCCAAGAAACCACTAACACAAAGAAGAAAAGTTGGTGCATTCAGCATGTTCCACCGGATATACGATGGAGATACACCAACTCTGCTCTATAGCATGTTACCTCTTCCTCCTCCTCCAGTAGTGCCAAGAGCCACCGGGGCATCAACATCTCACCACACAGCTTCCGTGTCATCCTCAAACACTGCTGGCCACAAGACAGCATTCTTACCGACCGCCCCTCCCCCCTCTGCAACGAACGTCCAGAGAAAATAGTTACAATTACGGAGATATAACTTATCCAGAAAGACGTCAACGGTTTCCCTGGTGCTCAGACCCACCCCTAGCGTGGAGAGGGACGAATGCAATGCCAAGACAAAACCAACCATGAAAAGGAATTAGGACCAACAATTAATGTTGACATTAGAGTTACAGAGCAGTGTGGGATTGCAGCGTCAAAGGGCAATGAAACGCTTGGATAATAAAGTCTCCCGTCGCATATTTCTGAAACCAAAAATGCTTTGCACATTTTGTAAAGGTTCGTATCAGAGACGTTCGTACCAGGACGAGACGTTTGTACCGCGCTGTGGCATTCACTTTACGATCACCAACCCTGGGTGTCGTCGATATTATTGCCTTCAAGCTTCTGTTGATGACGTACAGATTTTGGGAGACTCAGTTGATAAATGACCTTTCCCGCTATTTAAAAGACCCAGAGGATAGTCAAAGTGTTCACTGTTTCGAGTCAGTGTCCCTGCTGCCAGACAACGTCTAAGTGAACAGAAAATAATATTTTGAAGTAAGTAAACCTTATTAGACAATTAACCTGCGATGTAAAAATGTGATCGGACGATTTTCATGCAGTTCGCCGTTCAACTCGTGTTTGTTATATCACGTAATGTTCCACTGCAGCCGACCGTCACGATGACCCGACTGAGGCTGATCCTAGCGCTGTGTCTGCTCGGCCTGTGGGCGGCGTCGCTCGCCGAGGAGACGGCCCAGACGGAACAAGTCGACGACGGCGCCGGCTCGGAGCGCCAGGCGAGGGAGTTGAACGAGGACGTCGATGTTGAAGCTGACAGCTATGAGGGTGTGATGGCTCGTCAAAGAAGACACCGTGAGTGACGTTGTATTAAATCAGGCCCTTTACAACCACACGCATTAGCCATTTCCCTTTGAATTTTCCATTTAAAGCTATTAAAGCATTTCATAAGCAGGACGAATCAGTCGATCCGACACCCAAAATACGTTTCCATTGTCTTCGTGATGACCTATTAAAAATCGAAGAATTATGCATCAGGACGAGTTGTGGTATCACTACTGATCTTCAACATGTCGTGTATTATGACAATACAATACTGAACTGTCAACATGTTCACTATAGTGATATGAAGTAACTTAGCAATATATACAATAGCAACGCGATTAAATTCTAATACACGGAGAACAAGTAACCGCATTGCTAAAACAGACACCAGAGAGGGGAGGGTGAGGGAGGGAGGGAGGGAGAGTAAGAGGGAGAGAGCGAGAGGGGGAGAGAGGGAGAGAGAGATGGGGGAGAGGGAGATATCGGGAGAGAGAGGAAGAGTGAGGGAGAGGTAGATATAGGGAGAGAGAGGGAGAGACAGGGGGACAGGGAGACAGAGGGAGAGAGAGAGGAAGGGAGGGGGAGAGGGGGACAGCGAGAGAGAGAGAGAGTGGGAAAGGAAAGAGAGGGTGGGGGAGATGGAGATAGAGAGAGAGGGGGGGGGAAAGAGAGAGGGAGAGAGAGAGAGAGGGGGGGAGATGGAGAGATATGGAGCAAGAGGGGGCGAGAGAGATGGAGAGGGAGAGAGAGAGGGAGAGGAAGATGTGGGAGAGAGAGGATTGCGAGAGAGAGAGAGAGAGGGATTGAAAGGAGAGAGCGAGAGGGAGAGAGAGGGGGAGAAAGATGGAGAGAGTGGGAATGAGGGAGAGAGGGAGATATTGAGAGAGGTAGAGAGGGAGAGAGAGAGATAAATAGAGAGAGAGAGAGATGTAGATAGAGGGAGAGATAACAGTATTTAAACGTACAAAGTCTGATTATTTTGTTACCGTAAATCATGTCGTATAGTATAAATTATATTTATTATCTTAATCAATCAAATAAAATATATACGTTGACTATTATCTGTTTAATTTGAATGTTTCTTTTTGGGGGGGGTATTATGTTTGCATGGCATCCGGAGAGGAACATAGTTTAACGGGTGTTAATGATAATTCTGTGGACGCCTGACCCTGATCAAATTTGTTTACAGGTACTGGCCATTGTTAAGAGTTATTCGTGAATGTACTGAACCTAAGCTGATAATGGTCAAATTATTTTCTTTTCAACGTGGTTTATTAATAATTATAATTATCATTAAGACACAGCTCAGCAAGTCAAAATAGTAATTAGAAGTTAAATACACATATTTGATAGTTTAAAAACACGATTCTACGGTAAACAACAGTCAGACTTTATACCTCTAAAGTTGAGATTTGTTTGTAGTCAGGGACGCATTATGTGGAATTTGTCACCCGAAGAGGATACAGGTGGAGTTTCCATGTCACCACCTCAAATGGGTCGCATACCAGAAGAAGAGTAGATGCGGTGTTTGGCGTCGGCGACACACCTGCTACAAGTAAGCACCAGGGACACAATTAAAAAATTTAATGCTTTTAAAAGCATTGCAAATATTTGCCGTATTGTATTGTAAATTTAAGAAAGTACTGTGAAAGTACTGGAAAATGGATTAGTACCTTTGCCTATGTTAGGTATTACAAATATTTCCAGTTGCTGAACGGTAAGCACCAAAGTTAACAAATTTTAACAAGATTGCCTTCTAATGCAAAGGCCCAGAAGAGAAATGGACAAGGAAGCCTTTGGCCAATCGCGAGTCCAATATTTGTAATATTTGTGTAACCCTCTTGAGATATGTGTCAACCTTTTTTAAACATATTCACACTGCTAGCAGTAACACAATCTATATATACGTTGTTCTACTAATTTATTGTCCTACGTGAGAACGAGTACTTCCTGATACCCAATCTTCACTGATCATTTATTAATTTTACCTGTTGTCCTCTATTTCTACTATCTTTCTTGAATGACAAACATATTTCTATCACCATTTTCATACCCAGTCAATATCTTAAAAAATTTGTTTTCTTCTTAACCTCCTTGTGCCTAAGGTTGTTGAACCACATTCTTTTAGGCGCTCTTCATGACTAAGGTCTCTCAGTTCTGGAATCATTTTGGTTGTTGAAAATTGAAGTAAATAACATCTACTCGAGATGCCTAACAAAGACGTCCACCATATGGTATTTAAATAACCTTTCTAATAACTTATAAATCACTGATGTTAAACTCACTGATCTATGATTTTCCGACTTATTTTTTTAATCATTTTTAAATAATGGTATAATGTTTGCTTCTTCTCATTCAACAGGAACCATTCTTTTAATGAAAAGATTAACACACTTGCAACTGGTATACTAATTTTTCTTACTGTTTCCATTAGTAGTTTTGAAAGAACTGCATCCACTCCAGGTGATTTATTATCCTTCATTGCCTTTATTTTCTTAGTTACCATTTCTGGAGTTACAGTTAACTGCCATAAATAGTCTGGTTTAGCCTCCTAAATTTAGCATATGGAACTGGTAAAGAACTAATATCCTCGCAGGTAAACACTGAACTGAACTATCCATTTGGGTCTTCCATCATGTAAAAACCTTGTTATATTATATTTCGAGCATTGTGTTCTAGAGGTCCGAACATGTCTCGTACGTTCTGTTTACTCCTGACATATGCATAAAAACTCTTGCTGTCAGTTTTTATGTTACATGCTAGTTTTTGCTCATAGCTTCTTTTAGATTGTCTGATTTCAGTTGTAGCTGCATTAAGTGCCTCTTTGTATTTTGCATATTCTTCTTCCTTTCTGGTACGCCTATAAACCCTCCACATAGTTTGTTTTAGCATTATTTTTCTAATTGCCTCTTTTGACAAGTGTTTCTTTCTACACCTTTTCCTTGTTTTCGGAAGGGAACAAATTTATCAATGATACTCTCAATTTCATATTTTAGAATATTCCAACATTCAATTGCAGTCTTATTCATCAGCATGTTATTCCAATCTAGCTGTGCTAAGTATTTTCTCATATCTTTGTAGTTACCTTTGTGGAAGTTTCTCTTGTACGTTTTCTTATTTTTACTTTCTGATTTTACATTGATGTCAAAATGTATTTGATTATGGTCACTATTACCCAATGGTTCAAATATTTTTACATTGTCAACTAATTCTTTTTGTGATGACAAAACTATATCTAATACATTTTCTCCCCTGGTTGGTTCTAGTACGTGCTGAGTAAGAAAACTATCCTGGATTAAACATAGAAATTGTTGATCCTCAATCCCTGTGCTCTCTAGAGAATTCCATTGTATGTGTCCATGGTTAAAATCTCCCATTATGATACATTCCCCTTTACTAACTTCCTTTATAGCGTTTTTTATTTTTGTGTTGTCCTCTTCGTTTATGTTTGGACTTCGGTAAACTAATCCAATAGTTAATTTTGAATTTCCTGAAACAATTTTGCACCAAACAGCTTCATCGCAATCTGCTTCCCTTTCTAGTTTTATTTCATAAGCCTGAACAGATTCTTTAACATATAAAATAACTCCCCCGCCCCTTCTTCCTATTCGATCTTTCCTAAACATTACGTATCCTGTCAGTCCTAATTCAGCATCTGTTATATCTATGTTGGCCCATGATTCAGTTATACCAATTATGTGAGGGTCAATATCTTCTACCATACTGTTTAATTCGTTTTTTTTATTTACTATGCTCCTTGCATTTAAACATACGCATCTATAACCTTTTTCAGAGATGTTTTTCGGATGATTTGATATTGGTTTATCTGTGCTAGTGGCCTCTTGTTCTGCTTGAGACACCTCTAGGTAACCCCCTGCACTTCTAGTTTAAAGAATGTTTACTTCCAAAAATATTTGTCATTGTACCCAAGTCGCTATCTATTGCTGCTGAAAGTTTGTCCGCGAATACTGCCGCCCCCTTTCCACTTAAATGAAGCCCATCCTTCATGTACATATCAGCCCTCCCAACAAAACTTCCCCATAAATCCACAAATCCAACTTTCTCTTCCCTACACAGCCTCTGGACTAACATGTTAATTGCCATTCCCGACAATTTCGATATTTATGACCCCTCCTGCCCATTACAGGTAAAATCCCTGACAGTATTACCTGCTCAACCCGCGTCTGTTTTAGTGTTCTGACCAACTGCCTATATTTCCTAACTATGGCAGTTGTACCCTCCCTCTCTATGTTATTTGTCCCTACGTGTACTAAAACAGATCCACCCTTACCCGAGCCTACGATGTTTTTTACCCTCTCAGTTATCGCCTCTATTTTGGCTCCAGGCAAGCAGACCACCACATCATCTCCCTTGTTTAAGACTCTGTCGGTCTTCCTAACTATCGAATCCCCCACAAACACCCTCGCTCTCTTCCTCACCCCCTCTATCACTGCTGCAGAATAACTCTTCCTTTCGATCCCCTCCATCACATTCTTATTTATTATTAATTATTTCTCATAGCTTCTTGTTGATTGTCCAATTTGAGTTGTAGCTGCGTTTAGTGCCTCTTTGTAATTAGTGTAGTCTCCATCCTATTTTTTCTAATAGCTTCTTTTGAAAAGTGTTTCTTTCTAGACCGTTTTTCCTTGTTTTTTTTTCAAGGGAACAAATTGATCAATGGCACTCTCAATTTCATACTTTAGAATGGTCAAGCTTTCATACTTTAGAATGGTCAAGCTTTCATACTTTAGAATGGTCAAGCTTTCAGCTGCGGCCTTATTCCTCAGCACGTTATTCCAATCTAGCTTTGCCAAGTGTTTTCGCATATGTTTACATTTACTTTTCCGGAACTTTCTCGCTTATGTTTTTATTTTTACTCTCTGATTTTGCTTTGATGTCAAAATGTATTTGATTATTATCACTTTTACCCAATGGTTCATGTATTTTGACATTGTCCACTAATTCATTTTGGGAAGACAAAATTATATCTAATATATTATCTTCCCTTGTTGGATCCAGCACGTGCTGTATAAGGAAGCTATCCTGAATTAAAAATATAAACTCTTGGTCCTCACCCCCTGTTTGACGTGGATCCAGAGCCAGGTTTGGGGAATGGAGTGGACATAGTTTAGTGTGGAAAGCAGATCTAATTTCTTGTTAGATTGGTGCATCTAGATGAATAATCACGGGGCCTGCTCTGCCATATCTCTTGCGAAACCTCCGAAAAAAGTGTACCATAACTTTCATATGGAAACGTATTGATTATTGTACATATTATTACTCCATGAAAAAATCAGTATATACTATATGTATTCAAGTGGACTACCAAATGAAAGCTAAACTTCCACTGCATCTGTCAACACGTGGCTTGTTAATATATATTGAGTATTTGTGAAATAAGAGTTCTACAATAAAAATGACCATATTGTTATACCGAGACTCCAAATATGAGTCACACAAATCATAACATAATTGTAGTTAAAAAATATTTTGGTAGGAGTATTATAATTATTACCTAATTCGTTATGAAACAGATGTTTATTAGTTACAGGTTGATACCAAATTTATATCCATATAATATTTATTATATTCAGAGGTAGCTATAGTGTTGGCCCTATGACAACCCAAAACAGCCGAATGAGTACGGTTGGTCATTTGCATGATTAAACAGACATATGAAAACAGTTTATCTCTAAAATGCAAGTTCATCCTATATTTTGGACTTTCGAAATAAGTCAGCCATTTTGAATTTACAGATGGCCGACAAAGAAATTCCCATTTTACAAAATGATTACTAATAGTTATAATATGGCATGTAAAAAGGAAAAAATCGAATTAACATTTCTTTAGAGCGGTGGTATTTTGGTATAATTGCTTCAATAAAAATATCCATTTGCACCCAGAGAGCACAATATTAATATTAAGTGAAACGTACTGATCTCCAGCTATATTTGTAATTGATCAGTGCAGTGCTACACAACTCTATTTATCATCGTCACTTTCAGAATCAAGGATACGCGCACATTTGTCTAGTTTAGCTGAACATTTGCAGGCAACCACACAGTTCACGCCAGCAGCAGCACAAGAGTATCTCTTTGTGCAGTTGGTCTAGACACATGGACAGTATTGCTTCCCAGTCGCTGCTGGAGATATGGATGACTTGTCAATCATGATTGGAACCAGTCACCACAAATCTCTCTCCCAAATGATGTAGGGCGGGTATGTTGGGGTGGTTCAGCTCAGCAGCTTTGCAAATGAGAATTTGGGAGGGTGCACGCAGCATATGGTAGCGAAATGCCTCTTCCGTTGGAGGAAGGCACATGAGGTCTACCTTATACGCCTCTTTTCTTTCAGCATAACTCACTGTGGAACTAATTTAATAATCGCAAAAAAAATAAAATCAGTAATTAGTTCCTTTCTTTCTTAAATGCTTAAACAATGCCAATTTTGCGTACAATTATGTAAATATGTGTCACCAATGGCTCATAATGCCGAAACTGAATGTACAAAAAAAACAGAGTACAGTAGTTTGGTTGCGGTGTTCACTTGGTGAAATAACATCACAAAGCGAACCCATATAATCAATTACTACGTATGTGGAACTTTCCGCTGTGTTGTTGTTTATTTTAGCTATCAAATAAACCTCTTTGCAGAACAAGACACCATTTCGTCACGGAGAGGTACTGCTGTTCCCAAGGGAGACTGTTCAAAGTTTTGGGCAATCTTCACGTGTGCGTCAACAAAGGTGAGTTAAACATTTCGTTCGTCAAATATACCATAAATGTTTACTCCTTCAATTTACAGTGGCTATTTACAATGAACAGCTTTAGAGAGGGTGTGTGTGTGTGTGTGTGTGTGTGTGTGTGTGTGTGTGTGTGTGTGTGTGTGTGTGTGTGTGTGTGTGTGTGTGTGTGTGTGTGTGTGTGTGTGTGTGTGTGTGTGTGTGTGTGTGTGTGTGTGTGTGTGTGTGTGTGAGTGTGTGTGTGTGTGTGTGCATGTGCGTGTGTTCGTGCGTGCGAGCGTGTGTGTATGTGTGCGTGTTTGTTAGATATTTTGTTGTCGTTGGTTCCAGCAAACATGACCAACAAACGTTATTAATGTCCGCTAATGTGATGTGTGTTTCTTTCTGTACGGCTTATATGTCACACATTCATATTAATTGGTAGTTGTCGATATATTTACACTTGCAATGTCTTCTTCTATCCTATTGCGCAGATGGCGTCGATTTGGGCGAATTGCACCATTTGCAATACATGTGGTGAATTTTAACTTGATTTCAGAACTAGGGTTGCGAACACGTGCTGTTTACGTTGTTTTCTCCTCCCATGTGTTATCTAGGTGGATGGGACAGTTGTTGCATGTTCTTTGCGTAGTGTACATAGCTAACACATGTATTATCGGAATTACTGTTGAATATAGCCACGTGTTCATACGTTATGTTGCTACGTGTGTATTGTAGATGCAAAAATCTGCGGCGGCTTCTTCATGGAAGGGTCGCAGTATCATGTGTGCAAACTGGGGTATGTTAACAATACTTTCTGCTTAGTTCTAGTAACATATTTTGTTTTATGATTGCGTCAGAATTATCAAGATATCACAGCCCAGTTCTAAACAAGTGTGTGTGTGTGTGTGTGTGTGTGTGTGTGTGTGTGTGTGTGTGTGTGTGTGTGTGTGTGTGTGTGTGTGTATATATATATATATATATATATATATATATATATATATATATATATATATATATATATATATATATATATATATATATATATATATATATATATATATATATATAAAACGTTTAACCATAAACCACTCACTTGTTAAACAATGGAAATTAAGCAGTATATCAGTACCTGACTTTATGAATATTACACAAACCATAAACCTTATTTTCTAACATATTTATTACCACAAAAAGATTGAATATACGTAATAGGTAGGAACTTTACTTTACTTGATCGAGGAAATTCCGTCACCAAGCACACATTCGAAATACGTATTTTAAATGTTTAAGCTTCACTAATACGCACACGGTGCTGATCACGTTTCTGTTCTATGTTAGTCCATACAAGTTCTGCTGTCCTCGGTACAGCAGAAGCGGTGACATCTGTCATAAGAGTAAGTTATTAAGTTCCGTTCTTAAAATATCATACTAACTAATCTTTAAGCATTTTAATCAATTCAATTAATTAAACAACAAACGTGTTTTAGTATGGAAAATTAATTTTATAATACCAGGAGTTAGTTTCATAAGTTGCATAATGTATGCCTCTATAACAAGGCATGTGTATTAAAAATAAACAAAACCATGTTTGCTGTTGTAGGCTAAACTGAGTCATTATTGTTTTTTTGACCATGAAGAGGTCACTAAAGAAAACCGGGGTTTGGAAATGTTCAAGCGGGGGATCCACATAGATTAGGACTTGAACACAGTTTACCAATTTCTACGCTTATGGGCATCTTATTGCGTAAATCAATATCAATCGATTAAAGTACGATACTTTCTTTCCTACAGAATAGCAGATGGGCGAACGAGTCAACAATGCTGCGTTGACGACCTCGACATGTCTTTGAACAGCTGTTCGCGAGAAGTCACAGTGTTCTCTCGAAATAAAGTTGTACAAAATATCCATTTTGTTTGTAGTTTTGTTTAATCATCGTCGTCGTCTTTGTAGTCGTCATAGTCATCATCATCGTCATGATCGTCATCGTCATCATCATCATCATCATCGTCATCGTCATCGTCATTGTCATTGTCATCATCATCATCATCATTACAATCATCACAATAATCATAGTCGTAATAATCATTATCATCGTCATCGACATAACCATCATAATCACTATAATCATCATCACAATCATTATGGTATTTCGCACAGGAAGTGCGACAACAATAGAAACTGGAAAGGTCCCACATGAAATAATCTCTCACATAGGCGTCGGCAGTTGTCGGGGGAGGGGGACGAAGGTGATGAGAGGGGGACAAAGGATGGTGCACAGTTGATGGTTGCGAGCACATCGAGCATCGCTGCTGGTGGTTCTGGACCTGGTATTGGTGTCACTGTGAGGGTCAGTCCGAGCAGTTTGAGAAGGTTATATTGGGAACATACTGGGGGAGTTACGTTACGTTGTTTCCCGTCCACAAGTTCTCCCAATGAGACGTTGCGGCAAAACGAGACGACGAAGCAGCGTTTTATAAAACAACCGAATTTAAAGAAGGGACAACCAAAACCAACACTAGTGACTCAACAGCAGCTCCAACAAGCAAATAACTGAACGTACAGTACAAATAACTGTACGTACAGTACAAATAACTGTACGTACAGTACAAATAAATGTTCGTACAGTACAAATAACTGTACGTACAGTACAAATAACAGTACGTACAGTACAAATAAATGTTCGTACAGTACAAATAACTGTACGAACAGTACAAATAACTGTACGTACAGTACAAATAAATGTTCGTACAGTACAAATAACTGTACGTACAGTACAAATAACTGTACGTACAGTACAAATAAATGTTCGTACAGTAAAAATAACTGTACGTACAGTACAAATAACTGTACGTACAGTACAAATAAATGTTCGTACAGTACAAATAACTGTACGTACAATACAAATAACTGTACGTACAGTACAAATAACAATAGAAGCAACCGACAGAGCTGCACCAGCAGCAGCAAGTACAAATCCAATTGCAAATACGTAATTCATAACTACATACACATATATTACATTCCTGAACATTGATTTATTCTCATGTTAACCCAACTCAACTGTGCTATGCTACCGGACACTGAAGGGCGGGAGGGAATGCTTTTAGTAACAAGGGTACAGTGATGGTGATTCAAGTTGCATTTCAAAACATTATATTTCTAGTCGGCGTACTTTAGTAGGACATATTTTCTCTACCCATAGCGAATATAAAGTAAAAAGATCAACCAGGCAATGGTGAACAAGCGAAGCTAAAGAATTTCACCGTTTGTCCATTATTATTAGAAACGATTTGTTTGTTGTAGCTTTTGACATAAAAACATGACTTTTGGTACACTACTAGTTTGCAGTACTGAAGTTTTGTTTATGTGGAGCCACTGAAGTTGCATCCTGTCGAAGGTGGTGGTCATTTTGGTTATGGGCCGAAATTCCTTAGGCTGTACATTTGGTGTCGCCAAGCTCTGTGTGGCTGCAGGACGCATATATTGCAAATATATGGGTGGATATGGATATGTTCAGAAAGCTTATATAAATTTAAGTCCTTTCTATTGGTACCCGTGTTGATGTGTTAATACTTCATGCATTGAAGCTTGGTAAATGTCGACAAAATTGGAAAACGCTAAATTAGATGTGTCGTTAATTCACCTAATTATTTGACATATTTTAAAACAATCATCACATTCATTCGGTACCTATTTATTTTCATTGTCACTTCAGCCATATGTATCCATGGGCGGAAGGGTATCGCCAACATTCAGCTGAATCCGTTATATGGCATTTAGCTAAGGAGAGCAGTGATGCAACTCATAGCAAAGTTGGACTTTTATGCTGGATTCAAATCCGACGAGGATGACACAATTGTGACTAATTCTTTTTACCTACTTATTTGAATATTTTTTTATCTATCGTTATTGCATTTTAGAATATACTCTCAATTATTATTTAATGTTAAGCGGGTCTGTATTATTTAATGTTAAGCGGTTCTGTATTTACTTCTATATTTAGTTTTAAACTCAATACCCGTAGGAAGATGAAGTATATATTTTAGAAGGTTTATCGTGAATAATTGTTTATATTATTATCATTATTATACTCATTGCCTACCAGCAGGCGTAGATAAACATTGCATTAATGTTGTCTGGCCACGACACGTTATACAGTAAAAGTGTTGAATCCGTTATGCTATATTTCTCTAATCTGTCTATTCGCTTGCACTATGAGATTCATTTTTGTACGGATGGTCAGTGCCTCATTAACAATGTGGTGGGCCTGGCACAAACTCTTTGTTGGGAACCTTACCGATTGAAAGACGTGAAAGACGAAGATCGAGAAGCGTGGTATTGACTATGGAAGTAACCCCATATCTGAACGTTTATTAAACTAGGTTTGAGCATACTAGTTCACAGATTGTTGTCCACAATTGAATACAAACAAACTTACAAGAAAATACAACGTACAATGAAATGGAAGAATTATAGTATGCAATGACATATTAAATATATAACAGCGTAAAATAGAGACAAGTTCTCCAGAACAAACACAGAGTGATATCTAAGTATTTTCCATCATATTAGTTACCAACGGTTCTAGAGATGTGATAATGTGAATTCATCTGTTGGACTTTCTGAAACACCAATGAACTGCTTGCTCCTGTTAGCAGTACAGAAATACGACATTTGGGAAAGCATCCCTGATATTTCTCTTGATCAATATCTGATACATCATTTCACGGTGCCCGATTCAATAGAATCGAATAAAGACTGTAAGCGGCTAATCAGAAGGATTATGATTGATGTTCTTGGGGGCCTATTGTGGGGGCCTGTTACATTACTTGTAACATTGTTAATCAGGCACTGTGGATGGTCACTTGCCATACAACGTAAATTACTTGTACCATTGTTAATCAGGCACTGTGGATGGTCACTTGCCATACAATGTAAATTACTTGTACCATTGTTAATCAGGCACTGTGGATGGTCACTTGCCATACAATGTAAATTACTTGTACCATTGTTAATCAGGCACTGTGGATGGTCACTTGCCATACAACGTAAATTACTTGTACCATTGTTAATCAGGCACTGTGGATGGTCACTTGCCATACAATGTAAATTATTTGTACCATTGTTAATCAGGCACTGTGGATGGTCACTTGCCATACAACGTAAATTACTTGTACCATTGTTAATCAGGCACTGTGGATGGTCACTTGCCATACAATGTAAATTATTTGTACCATTGTTAATCAGGCACTGCGGATGGTCACTTGCCATACAATGTAAATTATTTGTACCATTGTTAATCAGGCACTGCGGATGGTCACTTGCCATACAATGTAAATTATTTGTACCATTGTTAATCAGGCACTGTGGATGGTCACTTGCCATACAAAGTAAATTACTTGTATCATTGTTAATCAGGCACTGCGGATTGTCACTTGCCATACAACGTAAATTACTTGTACCATTTTTAATCAGGCACTGCGGATGGTCACTTGCCATACAACGTAAATTACTTGTACCATTGTTAATCAGGCACTGCGGATGGTCACTTGCCATACAATGTAAATTATTTGTACCATTGTTAATCAGGCACTGTGTATGGTCACTTGCCATACAAAGTAAATTACTTGTATCATTGTTAATCAGGCACTGCGGATTGTCACTTGCCATACAACGTAAATTACTTGTACCATTGTTAATCAGGCACTGCGGATGGTCACTTGCCATACATCGTAAATTACTTGTACCATTGTTAATCAGGCACTGCGGATGCTCACTTGCCATACAACGTAAATTACTTGTACCATTGTTAATCAGGCACTGCGGATGCTCACTTGCCATACAACGTAAATTACTTGTACCATTGTTAATCAGGCACTGCGGATGGTCACTTGCCATACAACGTAAATTACTTGTACCATTGTTAATCAGGCACTGTGGATGGTCACTTGCCATACAATGTAAATTATTTGTACCATTGTTAATCAGGCACTGCGGATGGTCACTTGCCATACAATGTAAATTATTTGTACCATTGTTAATCAGGCACTGTGGATGGTCACTTGCCATACAAAGTAAATTACTTGTATCATTGTTAATCAGGCACTGCGGATTGTCACTTGCCATACAACGTAAATTACTTGTACCATTTTTAATCAGGCACTGCGGATGGTCACTTGCCATACAACGTAAATTACTTGTACCATTGTTAATCAGGCACTGCGGATGGTCACTTGCCATACAATGTAAATTATTTGTACCATTGTTAATCAGGCACTGTGTATGGTCACTTGCCATACAAAGTAAATTACTTGTATCATTGTTAATCAGGCACTGCGGATTGTCACTTGCCATACAACGTAAATTACTTGTACCATTGTTAATCAGGCACTGCGGATGGTCACTTGCCATACATCGTAAATTACTTGTACCATTGTTAATCAGGCACTGCGGATGGTCACTTGCCATACATCGTAAATTACTTGTACCATTGTTAATCAGGCACTGCGGATGCTCACTTGCCATACAACGTAAATTACTTGTACCATTGTTAATCAGGCACTGCGGATGGTCACTTGCCATACAACGTAAATTACTTGTACCATTGTTAATCAGGCACTGCGGATGCTCACTTCTAGAACAACAAAACCGCAGCTCCTGTCTTTCTTTCTTTCTTTCTTTCTTTATGTTAGGGTAGTAGCTCTAACTTGTAGATAATCATAAAATGGTACAGTTCGTTTGGTCTCTACTTATTTTATATTCCATGTCCAGCAGCCATGTATCTGGTTGTATGGGGTGCCACTATTCAGTTGAATCCATTATGTTGCCTTTGGCCAATGAGAGCAACGATGGAACTATTTAATACAAATTGAAATTAAAATTTATGTTGATACAAAATATATATTATAACATTAACCTAACAAGGAGCATAACCAAATGTAGACACTACTACAACTGATCCGTGATCGCCTTCATATCATAAAGTTGCTTTCATTGGGAATGTTGATCGGTTTATGGTGGTTTAACAGGTGTATATTCAACATGGACATTCTGTATCCCATGTGTATTCCATATCTGTGAATCACGAGATAGCCGGCCTGATGTGGCACTGCAAGGACTGCATGGAACCGGGCGACTCGGGTATCGCCATCCTGATGGCGAAAATGCAGGAGAATATGGGAAAATAGTTCAATATAAATGAGGAAAAAATACACAAAATAGTTGCAGTTGTTGCGGAACTGGTAAGGCATGTAGAAAACAATTATAACCGGAAGAAGGGCAAAATAAATTGCTAACTGATATCCAGATATTCCTGTACTAGACAGAAAGTACCAACGCGACACATGAAGAAGATAATAATTACTAGGACGCCAGTATCGAAAAAGATTCTAAAGCAGAGTAAAGCATCTGGTCCTGATAACACCCGCCTCAGTATCATACTGGAGATATATGATGAAATATGCGCATCTTTGTCCATCATCTTTAACAAATCCTTTCTGAATGGACAACTATTGGACAGTTGAAAGGTTGAGCAGGTGTCGCCACATCATAAGACGGGGAACATGAATGATTCAGGGAACTTCTCTCCAGTGAGTCTGACGTCATAAGAAGAGGAACATGAATGATTCAGGGAACTTCTCTCCAGTGAGTCTGACGTCATGAGAAGGGGAACATGAATGATTCGGGGAACTTCTCTCCAGTGAGTCTGACGTCATAAGAAGAGGAACATGAATGATTCAGGGAACTTCTCTCCAGTGAGTCTGACGTCATAAGAAGGGGAACATGAATGATTCAGGGAACTTCTCTCCAGTGAGTCTGACGTCATAAGAAGGGGAACATGAATGATTCAGGGAACTTCTCTCCAGTGAATATGACGTCAATGATAGTAAAACTAACGAAATCACTCATCAGGGATGAAATAGTTAAGCATCATGATGACGCACGACCTCTTCTGTAGCCATCGACACGGGTTCGTTCTTGGAAGGTCATGTACTAGAGGTAATGGGGTCGCAGATGACGATAAGAAAATTGATGTTATATACTTGGATTTCCACTCACAACGTTTACGGGATAATGAGTGACGTATTAACGTGGATCGACGATTTCCTGACGGACAGACGGCACATATTAATGATTGAGGGAAAGCGTCACGATGGGCGAATGTCACCAGTGGTATGGCAGATTTTGCCCAGATTCTTTGTGGATGATGCCAACTTATTTGGCGATGATAAGACGGAATTCATCGTTCACATATGCACGTGGGGAGGAACCCGTTCACTGACTACAGGATGAGCGGCAGGATATTGGATTAACCAAGCGAGGAGAAGGGACTGGGATCACCGTCGATGATGAATTGTAATTCCACCACCAAACATCAATAGTCGTGGGTAAATCCTTCAGGATATTAGAACATATAAACAGGAGCTTTGACAATTTGAATAAAGTGATAGTACCATTTTTATGCAAGACACTTATCGAGCCGATCAACCATGGAATAGGGAAATGTGATCTGGGGACCCACGATATACGAGATCAACACGAAGTTGAACGAGTGCAGCACAAAGCCACACAAATGATACCTGACCTGATAGAAGACCGCCTAAAACAAGTTGAGTTAACATCCCTCGTCTACATACGGAGAAGATGCGATGTCCAAGTGTACACTATTATAAATGGACACGAGATAATATCCAAAGAACTATTTCTGAAAGTAACCAAAACGCCACACACTGACACACACTAAAACTGACTAAGAAATATGCCATAAAGCGACTTCGTTGTCACACCTTCAGTGCCATAATATGCAACGACTTAGACAGCCAGATTATTAAAAGCATCAACGCCAAACCATTTTAACACACTGATTAATAAAGGATGGGATTTTGAACAATATATTGTAACAGAGACACTATGAATGAAATACGACGCCACACGTACATGCCACCAACGGCCTATCATAGATGGTAAATACTACTATGCCATACTAACCATTTCATATGAATATTGGGGGTATTATTATTCAAGCAACTGCTGATCGACATGTGGCGACACTATAGTATCCATGCCGCCACGAAACGGTGTGTGAGCTTAACGTCTAGTTTGTAGCGCTTGGTTCGTGCTCTCGCTTCCAGCTGCAGCCTCTATATAGCTCATAGGAGTGAAAGTCTCCCCTATTGGTACGTATCCTCTCCATATACAAGACACTAGCAAAATCTCATCTACCAAAACCGTGGTACCCATGAATACTAGGTGCCGTGCGGCTCCAGGCGAATGTGCTGGGAATCTGTGAGCAGCATGGGGCCGCAGTAGTCATCATCTACTTTGGGACGTAAAGGTAAGTCATCCCCTTGGCATTACGCGTCATCTGCGACCCCATTACCATGAAGGCTTATATGGCCAGTGCTTAAACCTGGTTTCTGTAGTGCGAAACAACTTAGAGTGCAGTTATACTGGACGGGACACTAGTCCATCGCAGGTACCTTCCAAACAGTGTTTGTACTCATTTGCAGCTGCGTAGACTGAGGCAAAGTAGGGTAAACGAAATTGCCTAAGCTTTGAAAACGAACCGTGCCCAGTGTGGGTCTTGAACTCACAATCCTCGAATTTAGAGTCCAACACCTTAACCACTAGGCCACGGCTGCCCCCTATGCAACGCTTGACCTAATCCAGGGACTCCACAAGAAAATGTCGGGTAAAAAGGATCATTCGACTAACTCCTGGCTGGCAAACCGCGGACGAAATGTAAGCATAAGCAAAAACTACAATAAAACCAACTAATGGTCTCATAAATCAGGAAATTTCGTCGTCATGCGGACGGGTGTGATTCAGGTATCCACGGCAGCGTTCGTCATAAATAACGTGACGTGTCCGACATGGCGTCCACCCAAAGATATATCGACGACGAGCCATCGGTACCATCCACCACAGACAATACACTCTTATAGAGCGTGTGTGAAAGTTGTTATAAATACCGAAATACAAAAGAAATGCAGATAATAGCTTAGTGTAGGTTGTGTGACAGTAGACTTATGTCGCACGCACAACACAGGGTCATGTTCGTTTTAGCTCTTGGGAAATTCCACATCTACACTGAATGACCGACACTCGATTGGGTAGTTTATTTCGAATGAATTATGCCCGCAAAGTAATGTGTCCTCTCTCTCTTCTTTCTTCCCCCCTCTCTCTCTCCCCTCTCTCTCTTTCTCTCTTCTTTCTCTCTCCTCTGTTTTCTCTCTCCTCTCTCTCTCCTCTCCCTCTCTCTTCTCTCTACAATTTCTCCCCTCTCTCCTCTATCTCCCCTTTTCTCCTGTCTTTTTCTCTCTCTCTCTCTCTCTCTCTGTCTCTCCTCTCTCTCTCCTCTCTCCCCCTTTCTCTCTTTTCTCTCTCTCCCTCCTCTCCCATTTCTGCTCTCTCCTCACGTTCCTCTCTCCCCTCTCTCCCCATCTGCTCTCTCATCTCTATCCTCTCTCTCCTCTCTCCCATCTCTCCCCTCTCTGATCTCTCCCTATCGCCCCTCTATCTTTCATCTCACCATTTTGGCGATTACGCATTAAAACAGTTTAGTTGATGTTTGTACTTTTATGTATGTCCAAGAGAACTGCTATTTACGCTAGTGTATACATGCAAATGCACATACGCACGAGATGCACACGCGCGCACACACAGACACGAACACACGCACACATCCACACACACACACACACACAAACACGCACGCACGCACGCACGCGCGCGCGCAGTGCTCACACACGGCGTACTTGAACGTTCGTTCTCACGTTCATTTGACCACATGGATAATTCCCAGCAGTTTATAAACATATTTACGAGTTCCATAAATATTCAAGACATGTTATGAGAATAACATTCGCGTAAGGGAAAATACATCAACCTGAGCTGGGCATGAATAGTGTTATGTGAAAAGAGCGGACTATTCAACTAAACATAATATACGATCTTTGGTTGTCTGCGTCAAGCATGGTGTCAACGTCTGCAAGGTGAGGGCGCCAGTCTGCGACCAACATGTGATCTATGATCACAAGTTGTCAAACAAACTACACGCACATCACCTTTACTTTTCAGATACAGTAGTAACGCCTAAATAAATACGCGAACGTGTATGCGTGTTTGCTTGCGTGGGTTCATACGCACAACACACGCACATAACCACTTGGTGCACATGCACGCACGCACGCACGCACGTCGTAGATAGAAATCCGTAAGACCGCACACGAATCCGTATGTTTATATACATCCGCTGGTTTGCCGCGCATGCTCAAAAGGCGCTCGCCGTGCATTATAATATATTTATTGGATATCATGAGCATTAATTGCAGCCGACTGCGCACAGCTAAACTATTCGTGAGAGTCGATCTTCGGATTTGTTTTGATTAACCAGTGATTAAGCAGTTATTTCTTTGCCACTTGAAAAACACGGCCGTATTCCGTATTTAAAACAGCCTTGAATAAAATGCACAAAACCGTAATGAAACTTTCCTACGCACATAAGGGTATCACATTTCACGAAGTATAAAGTGTTGGCATATATACATATATCTGCACAACTCGTCTTATGAGTAAATATACACGACTATGTGCATTCGGAGACTGACCTCGGTACAGAACATGATATCAACGTATACGGTAAAAAGTGAATAACTGGATTATTTTAATACATGTAAAAAGTACAAATTGTCGAGAAAAGTGTTAACTAGCCAGACTCACTCTACAACGAAGTGGCTAGGAGCGTGTGAATAACTGCATCACCCTAGTTAATCACGCGCCACAGACGTTCGTGGCATTGGCCAATTTTACACCCAATGACACAAGAAAATACCCACAATTTTCACGAAATGACGTCGTTAATTTTCAACGTCTATATTAAGCCACACTGGTGGGTACCCAGGTCAAAGAGGGTGATCGAGTCGGCGCCGATAGTGCAGTGAAACGGTCACGAGTTTCCAGAAGATCGGTCAGTTCTCTCATTTGTGTTTAAGATTTGTTTATTCGTTCAAGTTATTCAGCAAATATCAGTAATGGCAACATTATTATGGCCATTCATGTCGAGCTACGTGTTCTCAATTATCAGCCGGGCTGTGTTTGTTTTCAGTATTCTCTCCGACACCCCGTCGCGATGAGCCTATTACGGGCGGCCCTAGCGCTGTGTCTGCTCGGCCTGTGGGCAGTGTCGCTCGCCGAGGAGACGTCCAAGACGGAGCAAGTCGACGACGATCACGGCTTAGAGCGCGAGGCGAGGGAGTTGAACGAGGACGTCGATGTTGAAGCTGATAGTTACGAGGGTGTGGTGAGCCGACAGAAGAGATATGGCGAGTGTTCGTTAAACATATGGTTACGTCGTCTTTCAATATCGAGTAGCAGTTTGTGCATGCTTTATCTAAACGTGCTTCTGATGTTATGTAGGCACGCACGCACGCACGCACGCACGCACGCACGCACACACGCACATATGCTGGTAAGTAGAAACATGACTGCTGTAAGGTGATATGGAAAGTTGGAAAAGTGAGGAAGAGACAAAGCATAATGCGTAATGTTTCACTTTTTTGCAGTTAAAAATCCCTTTTGTGGCCTATGTCGCCCTTTATGGAACCTTGAAGCTCAGACGCCGTGTTACCGTCTGAGAAGGTTGAAGTACAGGCAGTCGTATAGGTGCGGGCTCTGGCGTCGGCGTCGCACGTGCTACAAGTAAGTACCAGGGTATCATTTCCATTTCGAGAATATGAAAAATGCTACAAGTTCAATGTCTGTTCATCGCAACGTTATATATATATATATATATATATATATATATATATATATATATATATATATATTATATATATATATATTATTGTAAATATATATACACATATACATACATATATATATATATATATATATATATATATATATATATATATATATATATATATATATATATATATATATATATATATATATATATATATATATAGTTAATGTGTCGAATGTAATATGTATATATATATATATATATATATATATATATATATATATATATATATATATTCATTTAGCTGGGCTCAGCTGTTTAGGAGTACCACATTAAGCATTAAGCAAATATTTCATCTAGCTTTATTGGTGCTTTCTTGTTGTGTTCTTTATGTTACGTTTGCCCTCACACTTAATTACATATCGAGCATCCGCTGCCAAAGGATTATTGTGGATTTTTTGTTTTGTTCTAATGACACGTTGAATCATCCATTTCGTTGACAGATACATGTACCGTACCATCTGTCAGGAGTACTGCTGCATGCGAGGACGGATGTTCCGTATTCTGTTTCGAGGACGCAGTTTTAACATGTGTATCAACCAAGGCAAGTAATATTGTACTTCTTACAAACTCATCCAACATTTGGTCTTTTAATCATATTCAATTAGATGTCCTAATAATTTCAATTGCTTGATGTGTTTGTGAACCGGTGCAAATTTGTCAAATTGTGTATGCTTAAAACGAAAAGAGATTTCTAAGCTCCCATACCAGTATGAAATAATATAAAATAATATAAAAGGAAGTTGATCAAAGGTTGTGATCTTCTTCGCAGATAACAGAATGTGCGGTGGTTTCTTCACGACGAAACCAAGCCAACGCGCCTGCGTCGTTTCGTAAGTTGACATTATATTTAGGTTTGCCCTAATTATAGTGTTTTGAATAACATTTCCAAAATATTTAATCCGTACACTACAATTATAACATAGCGTAACATAAAAATTTATAGCATTAATTTAAGTATTAAACCTATAGCACACTAAACAGCATATTATTAACAAACGGGTTAATTTGTACCTCCAGCATTATCGATTAAGGTACTTACTTCCCTTTTGAATACTTTATCCTAGAGCAATATCGTCCCGAAACTACAGTTAAATGACACCAAGTTATATTCTGATGGCGAAACGTTTCATCCTCATCGTGAGATACAACGAATTCGCTTTGCTCACACTTTTCTTTTACTCCTTAGATTCAACTCCTTCTGTTCAACTCGGTACGAACTAAAAGGGTCGACGTGTTTCAAAAGTAAGTATACACGTGCGATAAATATGTTTCTGAGTTTTAGTTCAAACCTCATGTGACAGTAAATGCTACTGCATAATTGATATCCACATCTTCCCAGACCTCGCTTCTCATCCCGGCAGCGCATATATCGAGCCAAGCTATACCCTCCACTAACACCCGATTTTTTTTTAACAACTATTAACATGTGAGTTTTCAAATATAATTTTTTTATACGGCAGTACACATTAATGACGTAAGACTAAAGCCCAGATATGTGACTGACAGCGCGGATGGCTTTATGTGACTGACAGCGCGGATGGCATTATGCGGGATTATTGTTTCCCTAGAAACAGGCCAGTGTCGTAGTGGGGATTTTCGGTGCCCGCGTGCAAAATACAGTTTGACACACCCCCCTCCTCCCGACATATATTACACAATCGATTCTTGTCGGTATGCGGCGCCATATATGCGTGGTGCCGCTTTAGTAGTTGTAGTCGTTAAAATGATGTAAACAACACCAGGAAGAACGTTCAACCACACTTCAGGCAATAAACCGCATCGTTGAGTGGCGCCGTCTGGGGATTGTAAGTTTTCGTAATGATGCATTTAACCACGTTTGCATCATGAAAATAGTATTTGACTAACAATACTTAGTTACACAATCTACAGACTTACACACGTACCTTCATAGATAATACGCTGTATGGTACATACACATTCTCGAAGCGAATATCACGCAGGACATTTGACTCAGCAAAACCGATTCGTACACTAATTCTCAGTCGCGTGACCAAAACACTGCCAGCGCCGCCTATCGATTGACTGTCACACTTCACAAAACCCTGCCGTTGTTTGTACGTTAATACGTGACTTCCTTGTTAGCTACGTGAAATACAGGCCAAAATGAATCATGAATTCACTTTTTACGACGTATTTAATAACAAAAACGCTGCAAGACATATTACTAGTATACGCAACCAAGGTAAGAGGACAGCGAAATCGCGGATTATTAATATGATTGTTATCCGCTTGATGCCGCTGTCTGCACCCAAACTATGTATAGACAACTAAGTGTAGAGAATAGTGATGTCAGCCAGCGGGAGTCTATTCGGTCAAATGTAGTCTGTTTTAGTGAAATTCATCTCTTAAAGAGATGCCCTAACAGCGAGTCAGAGAATAACAAAATGATGCATGTTTGATGCCTGTCTAGATAAAATAAAACATATTGCATTTTTCATACAGTGGAGAACGACTGTTACTGTTGTGGGGCAAGACGCTCCTGCGGACTTTTTGCTCCTTAGGAGCAGGTGTCTTGCCCCTAGAGCTGGGACAAGACGCCCCCTCTGGACAACATATTTATTTAAATATAACATTATTTGGTGTTGTAAATCGTCACTAATGTTTTGGTATTGCATACTACCACCACACAAACCATTCACCCTTATGGAGGGGTGGTTCCTTGCCCCACCCTACCCTAGGTTAGTATAGGGTATATGCAATAGTAGTACAAATATATATGTTGACAAAAACCCTTTGCATTATGTCGTTGGGTCAAGGATTTGTACAGAATGTGAAACTGCGCTTGGTCTGCTATCAGCTAAAATAAGTCGTTACTAATAGAAAATAGTATACGTAAGTAGGCCATAATTAAGTAAACGCGGAAGTTTTCGAGATGATTATCACGGTAAGTTTTCTATAGATTTCGTAGCGTTGTCGTTCGATACAATATATTTATTGTTGCGTTGACAGAGTAGCGGCATGACGAACGAGACGTTGACAGAGTAGCGGCATGACGAACGAGACGTTGACAGAGTAGCGGCCTGACGAACGAGACGCTGCTGGGCTGAACGTGGATCCAGAATTAACGAGCGGTCATTTGCAAATCTAAGCGGGAAATAACATTGTATTTTCAACCGAATAAAGTTCTACACAGTAATGCGTCGTTCGTTTCTCTAGCTATGGAAAGTGAAAGTGCTACACGGAGCCTACGATTCTTGTCATACTGATTAAGAAGAGAATATGTTCCACTTAACAGTTTTATATATCGTCTTTCCTGCGACTATAAGCTTCTAACTCGCTTGGAGCTTGCTGAGGCCAGCCCCTTTCCATAAACTGACGAATTCGCGATAACACATGGTCTGTTACTGTCCACTTGGCGATTTTTTTTGCTGTGGTCGGTGTTTCCTTCATTTGGTTTGTTTTGTTTTTGGTGCTTCTGGTAGTGGTAGACGGCTCAAACCATCAGCGTCTACACATTGCTGAGATTGTGCTATCTTTCTTCGACAGTCCAAACAACAGCTTGTGATCTGTTTGTAGGATGAATTCACGTCCATAGATGTACTTGTGGAATTTGGTGATTCCGTAAACAAGTGCCAAAGCTTCCTTCTCCAACTGTACATATTTTTTTTCTCACAAAGGGAGAGAGTCCGGGAAGCATAAGCTATTGGTTTCTCACAACCACCTGATAGGCGACGTGACAACACACTTCCAATTCAGTAGGGAAAACCATAGCTTTTTTGTCTTGGCCCCCGGCTTCCATTGGGTTGGCTCGTGGAGCGGTGGCAAAATGGTGCTTAGGTTTCGCAGAAAGTTGTGATAGTAGAGGATGTGCCCCAAGATGCTGTGTGGATCCTGGGCATTGCGCATTGAACTGCGAGAACCTTATCGTTTGTCGGGTGGATGCGGTCTACGTCAAGTTTTGCCGAAAAGTACATTTCTCCTGTTTCATTCTTGGATTCGAAATAACATTATTTGGAAATTGCGATCATGCTTTTCTGACATTCTTCCCGTCACCAGAACATCATCCATGTAGATTATTCATTGGGATGTTTTGAAGCAACTGATCCATAATCATCTGGAATATACCCGGGGATGAGCTGACGCCACACGGCAAACGTCTGTACTCGAACAAACCCTTGGAGGTGTTGATGGTCAGGCACGTCCTAGCAGATTTGGTCCCGATCCATGCACAACAAGTGCATTGAAGTTGGGATACTGATTGTTGTGGTCTATCCTCAACCGAACCTGACCTAACGACTGAATAGTGCCGCCTGTGTAGGTGCGCAGCAGTGGTGCCAAATGTTTGGTCAAGGTTAGTTGTGGAGCCAACCCTTTTATCCTGGTCCACTCCTTCTTCGAAATCAACGAAACCGATGCCTCTGTGTCGATTACATTTGTTCCTGCCATGTTCGAGGTATAAACATACGTTTTACTGTGTTAGTGCTTGTTGTGTAATACAAACCCACAGCGTATCAAATCAATCATTGGTTGCGATGTATCCTTTGTGCTTTTGCTATAACTTCAGTGGATCCACACACTCTATTAATTTGGTTTGGCTTGTTACATTTGTGGAATGTCTTGCACCAGGCTTTACACGTCATCCTATTGTGTGGATGTCCTCAACAACCTGGACACATTCTTGTATTCACCTTATATGGTGGCACCCTCTGGTGGTACTGTTCATGTTGAGTTTCGTGTACTGCACAAGCCACCTGGCGACCACGATGGAAACTATTTCTGCCGAGCCCTCGCTCTTGTGAAGGTATGCGATCATCGTGAAATACTGCATTGACAGATTTCTCCGCAACAGAAGTTGTGTTATCTATAATCTTGAACTGCTGTATAGTAGCTTCAAGAGTACGCCCATAAGTAAGCAACTGTTCCAGTGTTATATTGGCTTCACTCAGTCCTTTATGTTGGCTTCACTCAGTCCTTTATGTTGGCTTCACTCAGTCCTTTATGTTGGCTTCACTCAGTCCTTTATCACGTATTTTGATCAATAAATACTTCAGAACAATCTGCGATTTAACCCATTAAGCCCCAGGATTTTATTAAAACATGCCACCATGTTCCCAGGATTTCTGGCAAATTTCGACCGATTTTACCTCCTTGTGTTAAAAATCTGAAGAAAAACACTATTCAATATTGACAAATACAAGTTGTGTTTATTTTGAAGAGTAGTAATTTCTCCACATGCATGTATACATAGAAATAGGATGTATAAATAAAATGTAGACATTTGATCGCAATTTGCAAAGACAAAATAGTACATTTGTTAAAACTTTGAAAGTTGCGATTGGCATTTAACAATGACCCCATGCTATAACCCTATGCAACTCAGCGAAGAAAATGTAGCTATATATGTTAGCTTTACACCACTGAAAACATTATCAAATTCTGATGGTTATTTTTTCAGGTTACACCATAGTTTATCATGACAAATATAGAAATAAAAATTTTCAAGATAGCATGAACAAAACTTATGAAAATCAAGATTTCCGAAGTGGCAACGTGCACGTAACGAGCTGTTGTTGTTGCAAAATGTATCCGCTAGGGTGTTGCAACATTTGGTAGTGTTTAGTTCAGTAGTTATTCGCCAGGATTTTTTTTGATACAGGGTCCTGTATGCGGCCGGCGGCGGCCGTTCCAGGACTGCACAGAGCGGCCGGCCGCGGCCGTTGTGGGGTCTAATGGTTTTTATTTTGAAAGTTAAGCCAAAATTGGTGAAGGGTTTCCCTGGCGTTTTGTTGGGCTTGTTGTTGGACTTGTTGTTGGACTTGTCTAAAGGTGAATAGTTCGTACTTCTCATTTTGCCTGGGAATAAAATACGACGTAAGCTTTTCTTTCGCTTGTGCGAAACTATCATCAGTGACAACCACTACAGCGTCATATAGTTCCAACACTGCCTCTCCAGCATAATGCAGCATCATCGCCTTGATACGCTCGTCATATCTCACTATGAAATTTTCGAATCGGCGCAGCCACTGTTCCCATCGCGCACCAGCGCTGTCCACGGGCTCGATCGAGAACGGTGCTAAAGACAAACCTTTCTGCTCCATCTCAGCGTTTGACATCGACTGTGCGTGACACAGACGATCGAGTCCGATCCTCGTCGCCAATACGTCGTGTTCCCTGATGGTCAACAGACTACGTCGCCAATATGTCGTGTTCCCTGTTGGTCAACAGACTACGTCGCCAATACGTCGTGTTCCCTGTTGGTCAACAGACTACGTCGCCAATACGTCGTGATCCCTGTTGGTTAACAGACTACATCGCCAATACGTCGTGTTCCCTGTTGGTCAACAGACTACGTCGCCAATACGTCGTGCTCCCTGTTAGTCAACAGACTACGTCGCCAATATGTCGTGTTCCCTGTTGGTCGTGGACCAACATGTGACATTTAAAATAGGGGTTGCCAACAAAGATAATACAGAACAGAGTAAAATAAGATATTTAGGTTGGCAACGGGCCCACACGGCTTCTCGTAGTGCAACCCAAAACGGTACTTGTAAGGTAATTAGTACTGCACATAACACTAATTTAAAGTAATAGCGTTACATTGCATACGTACATAGCATACGAAGCAATTATTAACTTAACTTATAATATTTGACTAGCTCGCAAAATTAATATTTAATACCGACCGTGTTGTCGCCACTGACACCACGGTTGAGGAGTGGAAGTTCGTCACGGCCTCGTCACGGCCTCATCACGCACGCAAGCACGCACTCACGCACGCACGCACGCACGCACGCACGAACTCTCACGTTTCTGCCAGCAGGCGTAGGAGGAGCGTTGACATTTGCTGTGGTATCGAAATTGCCAAATGAAATAAAAATAATAACTAACTTGTTAATAAAACTAACAAACGCCCGCACATGTAAATCTTAACTTGTAAACAAATATTTAATTCAAAGTTTATTGTTGGATAACAAGCTGCTACATTCTTCAACAAACTTTAACATTTCTCAAGTATGCTGAGTGCTTCACGGTGTGAGAGGGTAGGATGCATGGCTTGTCGTGTCGTGTCGTGTCGTGTTGTGTTTCGTCGCCATACACTAAGTACATCAATTAATTTGCCATAATGCATACACTAAGTACATCAATTAATTTACCCGGCTTTGAATTGGTGGATCACTAGGCGCGTATTCACCCTAAATGTGGACGATCAGGGGCGTAGCTAGGCATAAAGTCACGTGGACGCACAAATCTAAGAGAGGGATCTGGGGTCCACTGTTCAAAGCTAAATTATAATCATTTATAATCTGATGGGTTTTGAAGTCGAAATAAAACAACAAAGAATGTCCCGCTGGCAACAGAGAATTTTGTTTATCCTATACTCAATCCCATGGGAAAATGCGGATGTGAACCTTCAGTATACCATATATGTATAACAAATTAAAGCATTGTGGCATCATGCACCAACTAGGGTACGAAGAGAATAAGTAAGTATCATAACAAGGCCTTAAAGGGTTAAACGTTTATTAATATTGCATACATGCTTCACTGACCTATTTAGGGGAGGACAGTGTTAGTTGAGCAACTTGGTTAGTTGAGCCATCCATGTTTCACAGGAAACTACAGCAGCGACAGTTACATGGTACCACCCAGTGATTGAACATTGTTATTAGAACACGATTGGCGTACAATAAGTGCCATTTGTCACAACGGTCAGAACATGTGAGCTAAAAGTATGTTTTTTGATGTTTTTCGAAACTTTTGTTGTTTATGATTAATATATGGATTAATGTCTGCTCGTGTGTAAAATATCACCGCACGTGACCAGACGTTATTGTTTGTGTACTTACAAATGGTTTAACTATGGACAGGGAAGTAGATTATTTACATCACGTCGCGTATTAATGAGAAGTTAATAAAAAAACCGTAATTGTCGAAGCGGGGCTAGATAAGCCACCCAAGGCTCAGTATGTTAGTTGAGCAGCGGTAAAGAAACTAGCTGTTGACCCCGGGCTACCATTAAACTGTTTTCCGCTATTTGACCACATGAGTAATGGTTTGTTCCCTCCTGAATACGCCGTCTTGACTGATTGATCATGTTGGACCAGTCAGAAACAGGTGACGACACATCCTTGCATCATTGCATTTAGGGGCAAACAGTTGACAGTACACACAGTATACCGAGTCGGCGGAGACTGAATACTTCATCCGTTGGTGGTCGTTCAGCCAAGTAGGTTGAATTTTCTCTTTTAACCACAAACCAACCTGGAATGCAAAGTAAAAGCATTTATCTGATGTGATGCGATATGATACCGGGGTTATTTAATGCAAACTGGGTGTATGCCGCCTGTAGACTGGTGTACATCGTGCGACACCGTGTCGGACGACATAATCGGACCTAAATCGGTTGTGTAAACGGACTTTGTGTGCACAGCGGATTTTACAGGAATTGCCC
>BSQZ01000016.1:9092785-9140285 GCA_033239005.1 Lamellibrachia satsuma | reverse complement strand
CACGTGGAACACACGGGAACTTGAAGAACGCCAGAGATTATCTCCGTGACAGATTCGCTTTGTCTTTTGTTATTGCTATAAAATATGATATGGTGTAGGAAATGTTTTGTTGGAATTCTAATTTGTGTATAAGATTAGTGCAGTTAAAACGCGTCGACTTTGTGATGCCGGACGACGAGTCCCGTGCAGAGGCACATTTCACTGGTGAGTCCTACAGACCTGCCGACGAATTGAAGGTACGGATGAAACACAAGAAAAACAAATCATTGGAAAATCACGCTGTTCTAACAATTAACCCCCTGACCCCAGACAATTGAGAGAAAAACGAAAATATGGCGGTGAACGCAGCAACCAGTGTCGTCTCACCAAAACGAAATCAACCGGATCTGCAGCGTCCAAGCTGATGGTTGCCAGGGTAAATAAACATTAAAAATTTCGTGAGCTGCAAATTATCATAAAATGTCTGAATACATGTAGAGATTATAGATATGTTCATGTTTAGAGCCCCTGAAAAAGAGTACATGAAACTTTAAAACATCAACATTATGGTGACGCCCTGGTCTTTTGGTGTTTGATTTATGACCCCACCCCATCTAAAGATGGTTTAATGAAATTACATTTAGTCTACCATTAATATTTATGAATACTGTGATGGCAGATGCAGCCACGCAGAACTTTCTAAGCGACTTCTGTGTGACAAACTCAACTCCAGTCAATGGAGTGGCTCCACCGCTTCCAGCTCCACTACTTGCATTCACGGAGGATGACTATGAAATTCAAATCAACTTCACCCTTTCCTTCGCCAGATAAAGGAAACGAGTACACGCCATCTGATTTGGCATGCTTGGGGGCAGCAGAAGAAGAGGATGTTTCCACTGATGAGAAGTGAGTTTATTAAGTATATTAAGTATATTAAACAAGACATTCTAAAGCTAAAATATATTGTGGCCTCATATCCAGTTTTAATGCCTCTGACATTGTCGTATATTGCCAGCAAGACATTTCAAAGCTAAATTATAATCATTTATAATCTGATGGGTTTTGAAGTCGAAATAAAACAACAAAGAATGTCCCGCTGGCAACAGAGAATTTTGTTTATCCTATACTCAATCCCATGGGAAAATGCGGATGTGAACCTTCAGTATACCATATATGTATAACAAATTAAAGCATTGTGGCATCATGCACCAACTAGGGTACGAAGAGAATAAGTAAGTATCATAACAAGGCCTTAAAGGGTTAAACGTTTATTAATATTGCATACATGCTTCACTGACCTATTTAGGGGAGGACAGTGTTAGTTGAGCAACTTGGTTAGTTGAGCCATCCATGTTTCACAGGAAACTACAGCAGCGACAGTTACATGGTACCACCCAGTGATTGAACATTGTTATTAGAACACGATTGGCGTACAATAAGTGCCATTTGTCACAACGGTCAGAACATGTGAGCTAAAAGTATGTTTTTTGATGTTTTTCGAAACTTTTGTTGTTTATGATTAATATATGGATTAATGTCTGCTCGTGTGTAAAATATCACCGCACGTGACCAGACGTTATTGTTTGTGTACTTACAAATGGTTTAACTATGGACAGGGAAGTAGATTATTTACATCACGTCGCGTATTAATGAGAAGTTAATAAAAAAACCGTAATTGTCGAAGCGGGGCTAGATAAGCCACCCAAGGCTCAGTATGTTAGTTGAGCAGCGGTAAAGAAACTAGCTGTTGACCCCGGGCTACCATTAAACTGTTTTCCGCTATTTGACCACATGAGTAATGGTTTGTTCCCTCCTGAATACGCCGTCTTGACTGATTGATCATGTTGGACCAGTCAGAAACAGGTGACGACACATCCTTGCATCATTGCATTTAGGGGCAAACAGTTGACAGTACACACAGTATACCGAGTCGGCGGAGACTGAATACTTCATCCGTTGGTGGTCGTTCAGCCAAGTAGGTTGAATTTTCTCTTTTAACCACAAACCAACCTGGAATGCAAAGTAAAAGCATTTATCTGATGTGATGCGATATGATACCGGGGTTATTTAATGCAAACTGGGTGTATGCCGCCTGTAGACTGGTGTACATCGTGCGACACCGTGTCGGACGACATAATCGGACCTAAATCGGTTGTGTAAACGGACTTTGTGTGCACAGCGGATTTTACAGGAATTGCCCACAGAAACATTATACAAAAATAGATACTTCTGTGGGTGGAGCTGAGGGGTCCGTTATCTCGATCATCAGGTAATTCGACGGATTACTAGACCCTTCGGTACAGGAATCCGATCGGCTTAGGACTTTATTTGACATCAGTTTGCTCACCAACCACAATTTCGGCTATGCCCCTTCCCAAAATAAGTCCACAACAGTGTAGCAAAATACACATGTAATTTCAGTAATGTTCACCCACCTAGATGGAACAAGTATATTGATAGGCCTTCTCACAGTTAGCTTCGAGGATAGCAAGCTTACTAACGTCAGTCAATGGCTTTCCAGTTTCCACTGCTAGGTCTAGGTAGGGCGACCCACCTTCACTTCTCCCCCTAACGGACTCACCACCACTTCTCCCCATAGAGCGGCAGCTGGTAACGGTTCATCGACGTCCACAACATCCATTTTCCCTCGCCGCCAGGTGGCTACTTCACAAGTTGTGCGCCGCGTTCTATGATTGGGTGCATTGTAATTCTCACGTGACGGGGCCTGATGAGGTTGGCAAGCTCCGCGCATCAGCAAAAATCGGGTCATATTACTGGTCGCGGAAGTTGCGAGCCAGTCTGTTTACAGGGTTCGACGGCGAAGGTGGACCTTCGTCAGCGTCCGCTTTCGTTCCGTAATCTCAAGCTAATCACTTGTCTGTGGCGGTGACATCACATTTGACACTTTCTTAGTATTCTTTGCTTTTGTCAATAAAAAAATCAATTAACGTGCAATTCCTTTCTTGGAAACAGCCCCCTACCGGGCCAATGTTGTGGTGGTGCCTTGTTGTGGCCGTAGCAGTGCTCCTTCGTAGCAGCATTACAGCACATTTTCGCAAACGCAAAGAAATTCAACCAATCACAAAGAAATTCAATAACATAAAACAAGTAATTATATTAAGTATAATCTGTTATACATGGCTTAATACATAGCCATAAGAACTATGCATGTTATTCATAGTGTGTGTGTGTGTGTGTGTGTGTGTGTGTGTGTGTGTGTGTGTGTGTGTGTGTGTGTGTGTGTGTGTGTGTGTGTGTGTGTGTGTGTGTGTGTGTGTGTGTGTGTGTGTGTGTGTGTGTGTGTGTGTGTGTGTGTGTGTGTGTGTGTGTGTGTGTGTGTGTGTGTGTGTGTGTGTGTGTGTGTGTGTGTGTGTGTGTGTGTGTGTGTGTGTGTGTGTGTGTGTGTGTGTGTGTGTGTGTGTGTGTGTGTTATTCATAGCTGCTTTATTAGAATAAACATATTTTAGGCGAATTAAGCTTGCATAAGTTCTTACGTTAAGATTTATTACTCAAAGTGTTCATTGCAGAGAAAGTAAATGCATTGCTTAATTAACACAGTGAAATCAGATAATAGTTATGTATTATCAATTGCAGTCGCTTTAAAAAAATTACTTAATACACAAATCACAAAGTTATTAAAATAAATAAATACAGATCAAAAATAATACATCGAGAGGGAATCTCCATAAGTAAACGAATGCTAATGTTTGTATTCTTTTCAACTTGTCAATGTTCTTATAATATGGCTTCTGTGCTTGTGTGCAACATTCTAATGAAAACATTATGTTTCTCTGAAGTAGTTAAGTTAAGCTAGTCAGCTCGCTTGGGGCTGTTGGCTCGTCATTGGAAACAGTTTCAGAAGGCTGTGATTCAGATGCTTTATTTAATGTCTGCTGATATGTGTCATAATTACGTGTGGGGAATAATATACATGTTTATGCTGTATGCAGTGTTTAGTGTAGCGCTATGCTTAATAGTTTCTAAATACTAAGCAAAATTATCATCTTATAAACTGTGGCATAATGATAAGATTATAATAAAAATTTGCATTTATGATATTATATATATATATATATATATATATATATATATATATATATATATATATATATATATATATATATATATATATATATATATATATATATATATATATATATGAACTGATGTTGAACTGACGCATTGGAAAACAAAACCACCTTTAGGATGACATTACGACTTTTTACTTATCAGAAAAAAACAGAGTTTTAAAACAATGCATCATTATGGAATTTATGGGACATTTGATAGAGTTTCCATAAATATTGTTGCATGTTTATTGTTTAATTGTGTTTAGTCTTCGTAAATTTTATAATAATATAAGATAAAAGTTATCTTTCATGAAGATGTTTTGCCTAAATAACTACTTTCGTGATTTTGATTCCACACCGAAAAAGGTGACAAGTTCTATGGGTCATACCTAGGACTGTCAACATAATCGCAACTAAATGACAAGTCTTTGAACTTCCTGAACAGGCCAACAGTAAATATACGATATTATATAGCTCGCTATTAAAGGCTAGTAGCGACCATTTTTTTTCTTAATTTTGTTAGTTATTGATATTCATAGGATACGTAACCACACACCAAATGAGATGGTAACACATTTTTATTATCGCGTACATTTGTTTAAATGAGCAATAACGTTGGTGAAGAAACGTGTGCTTTTATTTTGATTTGAGCCGTGACGTCACACGTGGAACACACGGGAACTTGAAGAACGCCAGAGATTATCTCCGTGACAGATTCGCTTTGTCTTTTGTTATTGCTATAAAATATGATATGGTGTAGGGAAATGTTTTGTTGGAATTCTAATTTGTGTATAAGATTAGTGCAGTTAAAACGCGTCGACTTTGTGATGCCGGACGACGAGTCCCGTGCAGAGGCACATTTCACTGGTGAGTCCTACAGACCTGCCGACGAATTGAAGGTACGGATGAAACACAAGAAAAACAAATCATTGGAAAATCACGCTGTTCTAACAATTAACCCCCCTGACCCCAGACAATTGAGAGAAAAACGAAAATATGGCGGTGAACGCAGCAACCAGTGTCGTCTCACCAAAACGAAATCAACCGGATCTGCAGCGTCCAAGCTGATGGTTGCCAGGGTAAATAAACATTAAAAAATTTCGTGAGCTGCAAATTATCATAAAATGTCTGAATACATGTAGAGATTATAGATATGTTCATGTTTAGAGCCCCCTGAAAAAAGAGTACAGAAACTTTAAAACATCAACATTATGGTGACGCCCTGGTCTTTTGGTGTTTGATTTATGACCCCACCCCATCTAAAGATGGTTTAATGAAATTACATTTAGTCTACCATTAATATTTATGAATACTGTGATGGCAGATGCAGCCACGCAGAACTTTCTAAGCGACTTCTGTGTGACAAACTCAACTCCAGTCAATGGAGTGGCTCCACCGCTTCCAGCTCCACTACTTGCATTCACGGAGGATGACTATGAAATTCAAATCAACTTCACCCTTTCCTTCGCCAGATAAAGGAAACGAGTACACGCCATCTGATTTGGCATGCTTGGGGGCAGCAGAAGAAGAGGATGTTTCCACTGATGAGAAGTGAGTTTATTAAGTATATTAAGTATATTAAACAAGACATTCTAAAGCTAAAATATATTGTGGCCTCATATCCAGTTTTAATGCCTCTGACATTGTCGTATATTGCCAGCAAGACATATTAGATGTTTGAATAAAAGTTTAATTTTGGTCTTTATAAAACACAAAGTGGCAGGTCGCACCAATTGCTCAAACTCGCGCGCACGTGCACGCGGCTTATAGTCTTCAGTAAGTCCACTAGCTGGCTAGCTGTTTCTAATTAAAGATGAATACATTTCACAAATTTTTTGACCTTTTATTTCAGAACTGTTGCACCCAAGCTAAGCGAAAATGACCAGAGGAAGTTTCTCGTTTTTGAACAACAGCTGCTGGAACTCTTCAGACCCTGTCGTGCGTGTGCAGCCCCTACAGTTGGCTACATAACAACATTAGATGATAGTTTGATCCAAGTGGTTCAAAATTGTAAAGGAGTGTAGTTTTATTTATAAATGGAATAGTCAGCCATATACACACACACACACACACACACACACACACACACACACACACACACACACACACACACACACACACACACACACACACACACACACACACACACACACACACACACACACACACACACACACACACACACACACTCAAATACTTAAAATGTTCTCATTCGTGAACATGGTGGCCATAAGCCGCTCGACCTATCATCGGCATTAAACAAATCATGTTGTCCATGCTGTTGTGAATGAGTGGATTGACTCACAAAGAAAAATTCTCGGTGATATTAGAGAGATTGGAGGTGGTCTCGAATTGGCTGGATGGTTAGTAATGCATATGGCTTCTTCTGAGGCTAGCTCGTCAACTTTTCTCAATATCTGCGGAATTTCCCTGCAACAGTCTCAGACTCCATTGGCTCACGACAATTACAGTAAACACACGGATCGTCTATATTGACTCAGTTCAGGGAGACAGGACAACTTAATGGATAATGTTCTGAAAAAGGCTGACCAGTTGAATGAGACCTCAAAATACCATCGGATTCTGATAACCACAACATATTACAAACTAGTCACTTTAATAAAATGCTGGAAAACCACTAAAACACAACAATATTGTATCTGTCTCACTGTATTACAAACAGTACACATATTGTGATGTTCATACTCAATTTATTTCAAACTCAAATTCACCATGTTGATACCACTCCGTACCTATCAGCTAGTTCTTATATTATCGCTAGCATGCTGTCGATTCCACTTATATCTGATATATACTTATTAACGCATAAACAACGTTGCATTTGTATCCATTTACCGTTCCAGAAAGTCAAAATGAAAAATACGTAGTAAACGAGATATAATTTAAACTATTTTAAAATTTACCAATCTGTGTTTCCTTCGCGATCAATGTCAGACTTGGGCTTGTCTATACTTTGTTCAGCAGCTTCACCTTTGTTTATATTTTGTTCAGCAGCTTCACGAGGTTGCATATATTTTGTTCAGCAGCTTCACGAGGTTGCTTCTCCTGAGCCAGCGGCTCGTATCGATATGGCCAAACACCCGTAACCCGAAAAATGGGTAAATCGTCATCAAAACATTAAAAATCATCACAATTGTCAGCAGAAGCACTTTAATTTGTACTATTCGAGACACTCGATGAATTCATGTTTGCTGTGTTGTGTTCCACGTGTGACGTCGTGCGCTACTTCGGCAGTTTCCGGCGTGTGTTCGGAAAAAGGACTCAGCTAATCTGAGGCAATCGTTTGATTTTTGCACCTCAATGAGGGTTTTCGTTTGTTTTTTAATCACATATACATTAGCAATATCCATATTCAAATTGTTTAAGCCCACCCATTCGGGTTCTCTCTATTGTGAATCTACGTCACTGTAAATCCGCTGTTCTAACCACCGCGCCACTGCACGCCCACTGACAGTGGCTGACAAATAGCAGCTGATAAGAAAATATTCCAATTTTGGTAGTTGCATTGGAATTTCATAGTAAACATTTATTTATTAACAAATTGTATCCTTAAAACATTTGTCTAATTTTTGCATTGATTCAAAGCAGTAATCAATAATTAATTAGATTTTGTTTGGAATCATATAATACGCTTACGACATATGCATTTAGGCAAAGGTTGAAAATTAAAAATTAAATCAATATAATATTACGAAACCATGGTTGAAAACATTCACTCTTGCACGCGAATGCACTTAGTTAGCCACAGCCGCATTACTGTGACGTTGTGGCGTCGCCTATGGCAATTGTTCTACACTACTAGCAATGAATATATTTCTAGACACAGGATGACACTGGCAGTAACACATTGTAAATTCATTGTAAATTAATTGAATACAGCAGTTACACAAAAGCCCGTAAAACCGACCAAGTAGACGGAGCTTAACATATAAATATCTGCTGCGCATGACACGAGCCTGCTAACCTCCTCTGGCTGTCAATGGTACATCGGGCAAACAAGACTTATATGATGCTTGCATAACTGAGGGTCTTGCTTACAGGTTATGCGCATATTAGGGATGGACCACTGGATTTTTGGGGGACTGGTTGGACTGTTTAAAAAAAAACGTGCTATCTACGAATCTGACGATGTATGTCTTTGGGCGCTCTTCATGACCTTTCTCAGGGTGTGCCCTTTAAACTTGATTGAAAACGTGTTTATTTTTGTTGGCGATCGCGGAGACTTGCACGAATGCGGTCGTCTCTCGCAAATCTTGGATCTGCCTCTGTAGACCTCTATGTACCCGCCAGTTGGTGAGCACTCGTGATGTGTCTATGTATCGAAGGGGAATTATTGGCAAAACTCAGAGCGAAATGTGCGTTGGCTATTTCTTGGAGTCAATTTACGAAACATTTAATACAGAGAAGTAGTGTGTTATTATTGGGTGTTTAAATGAATAAAATATTTACGATACCAAAATATGTCTCCTGATAAACTGGGGCTTAAAAGAAAGGGGTAATCTTCTTATTTCACAAATCGTTAAAGTTAACATTTCCGAAATGTTAAGCAATACAAGTAAGCAACCTTTTCCTATGAATTATTTTTCGTCAGTGTTAAAACCCTGCTCAGTAATAGTTCGATTCAAATGCAAATGTAGATCTATCAGTTCATTATAGAGCCTACGCTTCAAATACAACCGTTCTTGGGACTGTTCAAACCCCTTTACGCTTCACCCTCTGGCAGAAGTATATTCAGTATATTCATCATTGTAGTTAATTGCACATATATGTACAAGTATAACAGTTGATGGTTGTGGACGTGTTTTTGTAATTTTGAACGATATGATACTTGATTTGATGCATCATTTATGAAATCCTGTAAACTGTGTGTATAAAGTTTGTCTTTCACACTTTGAGAGGTATTTTTGATAGTATTTGGTAAACTGTATTTAAGACATTGGTTTACAAATGTATTCTTTGTATCATAAATGTGAATTTTATTTTGTTTGCCTGCATTATGATTATGAATATTTTTGTTTGTTGCTATCTGCCAATGTTGTAGGTATGTAAATAACGTATTATGTATTAATATATAACAACATTTCAAGTACCTCGTCCTTGGGACTGTCGTGGCACACCTGTTCATTTCAAAGCCATGTCGACTTCTCAGGGAATCATTAAGCCTTGCTGTAATTACTGAGCGAATATTAATTCGTTAACATATCCACCACTGTCTGTAGCCAGGTACTCATTTACAGCTGAGTGAAATGTGCCAATATTGGATAAACGAAACTGCCAAAGCTTCGAAACGGCTGCAAGAGGATTCGAAACAGGTTCTCTCGATTGAGAGTCCGACGTTCTAACTACTTCGCCACCGCGCTCCATATGGAGACCATTCTTCAAACGTAAATAGACCTGGCCTGATAAATTTATTTATTGCTTGTTTGGAACCTTGCTGCGTCGCATTCTATTTTATGTTCAAAAAGGTCGTCGTTCACACCCATATCTTTCACAACCCGTTTTGCGGTGACAGTCACAGGCATACGTCGACCTTTTCAAACACCTCATACTTGTTCTGTTCATTGATGTGCACGATATGTTTACGATAACTCATTCAAGTGCGTAAATATACGACCGTTTTAATGGATGCCGACTACGATATCAATGAATCCTTTTCAAGAACAAGCAATCCACGTTAAAATAAACCATGCTTAAGCACGCTACTGCACCTCGACAAAATACCTTCAGGTGAAGTCCCTGGGTATGTCCTAGCACATATGTTCATTTCAAAGCCATGTCGACTTCTCTAGAAATCATTAAGACTTACTGTAATTACTGCGCGAAGATTAATTCGTAAATGATGACGAATTATTTATTTTCTTGGCACTGATCTGATGATCAGTGCCAAGAAAACATTATTTTCTGCAAAAATCAGAGACTGCGGCAAAGATCAGAAACAATTGTTCAAATTAACGAGTCATTTGATGAGTATCCTACAAATCCATGAATCGGCCGATCAGTTAGCGACTATTTTAAATTACTTTTACATTGACAAAGTCGCTACCATCCGACGAAATATCAACATCGGCAACCCAAGTGACATATGAAACAGCATTGGACGACGACATCATGTTTGACGGAATCCCGCGTCAAAGGTTTCTGCCAGCCACCCATGACAAGCTGCAGGGAATAATCACAAATTCGCCCAACAAGTCATGTGACTTAGACCCGATCCCTACGTGGCATCTCAGGCAGTGTCTGGATCATTTCGTGCCGTTGTCTATAGCCATTATCAATAAATCGTTGGCAGTGGTACCCGCATGTTTCAAACGTGCTTGATCTGTCCAGTGCGTTTGATGTTATCGACCATGGCATTATGCTAACGCGTCTTCAACACTCAGTTGGTGTGACTGCAGAAGCCATGGATTGGATGCGATCCTACATTAGCGGCAGAACGCAATGTGTCTCTGTCGGTCCCGCAACTTCGTTTAACGCACATCTATGTTGCGGGGTGCCACAAGGATCTGTGTTGGGACCGAAACTGTACTGCATATACACTAAACCAGTTGGTGACATAGTGAAGAAACATAATCTTCGCTACCACTGTCATGCAGATGACACACGAATATACTTGTTCATCAAGCCTAGCGAGAATTGGGCCAGTGAAAGGTCAGCCATTGAAGCTTGTGTGGCGGATGTTGGCGGGTGGATGAATAGAAACATGCTACAGCTGAACCAAGAAAAGAACGAACTGATTGGGGTTTTCGTCCAAAACACAGCATTCGTCGGGTGAACGATTTGTCCCTCACGATCGGAGGCAGACTATTACACGCTGTGCAATCGGTAAGAAATCTTGGAGTTATTATGAATAGCGGCTAGACAATGGAGAAACAGGTGAATGCGATCTCCAAGCCCTATTTCTACCACATCCGAAATATTGGCAAAGTCAGGCAATACATTACAAATGACACATGTAAGATTCTAGTCCAGGCACTAGTAACATTTCGCCTGGACTATGGAAACGCGCTACTGCAAGGTTTGCCTCCGGTACCAATTGAACGATTGCAGCGTATACAGAACTGCGCTGCTCGCCTAATCACCAGGTCACGCAAGAGCGAACACATAACACCTGTGTTACGTGAGCTACATTGGCTTCCGGTGAAATACCGGCTCCGCTTTAAGGTTAACATCTTCACGTATAAAGTTCTCAACGGATTGGCACCGGCATACATGAATGACATTGTGCAGAAACATCAACCAACGCGTGGTTTAACATCAACAGAGAAGTCACTTCTCGTCGTACCTGTGCCACGACTGCAATTTATGGCGAACGTTGTTTCAGCCATACTGTGGAACGACTTGCCTGAGAACATTAAACAACTGAACACTCTCAATTCTTTCAAGAGAAACTTAAAACGCATCTCTTTAAACTGGCATACGGTTGACGTGATTGAGTCACGCTCTCGTTTTAATGACATTGCTATATACCAATGGCTTATTCGTTATGTTTTATTCGTGTGTGTACTATAAGTGTAATATCTGTGTTTATGTATTTGTTATGTTTAAATCAGCTCCTTTACACAATCTACTTTTAAAACAATCTACATTTATGGTTTTATTTCATTTATGCAGTTTTATGTAAATTATGTATTTTATAGTTTTATTTAATTTATGCAGTTTCATGTAAAGCGCCTGAGAACATGTTATCTTAATTGGATTCTGGCGCTATATAAATTCCGATATAATAATAATAATAACATATGCAGCACTGTCTGTAGCCAGGTACTCATTTACAGCTGAGTCAACTGTGCCATGTTGGGTAAACGAAACTGCCACAGCTTCGAAACGGCTGCAAGAGGATTCGAAACAGGTTCTCTCGATTGAGAGTCTGACCTACTAACTACTTCGCCACCGCGCTCCATATGGAGACCATTCTTCAAACGTAAATAGACCTGGCCTGAGAAGTGTGTTTATTGCTTGTTTGGAACCTTGCTGCGTCGCATTCTATTTTACGTTCAAAAAGGTCGTCGTTCACACCCATATCTTTCACAAACCGTTTTGCGTTGACAGTCACAGGCATACGTTGACCTTTTCAAAGCACCTCGTACCTGTTCTGTTGATTGATGTGCGTAAATATACGACCGTTTTAATGGATCCCGACTATGATATCAATGAATCCTTTTCAAGAACACGCAATCCACGTTAAAATAAACCATGCTTAAGCACGCTACTGCACCTCGACAAAATACCTTGAAGTGAAGTCGTGTACGTTTCCGTTTTGTCTTGTCTTGTTGTTGTAGAAACGCCGTCAGCCTACTACAGAAGGAAGGAAGAGGTGGAATGACAATGCTCGTATCACCAGACCTTTCAATCTTCTCCATCCTCTGTGGATATCCCACTAAATATTTGCATTTTCTACCACTATCCTGTTCGAGTAGCTGCTTATGCTGTCTACACCATCGACAGCGATAGGGTGACAGTTAGTTTTCCGTCAAGTAAACTATCTTTGCCCGACAATCACGAGTTTAATATTTGCCCTGTGTGTTAAAAGGGATACAAACTATTGTGTTAATGATGTAAACATGATGTACATGCACCTTTAATTTTTTTTATATTTTAAGTCATATTTTTATCTTAATTAATTTATCATCATTGGTTGTTTTAATGTGCCAATTGCATAATTCAATTGCTATAGTTGCCATTTTAATAAAATTATTATTAAATTATTATTATTAATACACGTGGTATGCTTCAAGGTACGTTCGTATATAACGCGGTATCAAGTCCTCGAAACTTTTCAGAATTACCGTTAAAAGGAAACAAAGTCATGTTTTGTTGGCCTATGCACCTATAAGAGTTATTAGAACATAACCACTTGCAACCTATATCAAGAATATCACGCCAGTGGTTTACTATGAAAACCCTGTTGAACACACAGCTTCATAATGTCATTTGCCAAATAAAATTCATATTCCTATACTTGCCAATAGTATATGGCCATGGCGTTTGCGTCTAAACTCAACTTATTTGACAAGATTTAACAAGACTGCCATCCAAGGTAATTGCCCAGATAGTAAATGGAAAAGGAAGCCATTGGCTTATCGAGAGTCCAACATTTTTAATCCATATGTAATCTGCCCTCCTGAGATACGTGTCAACCTTGTTTTTAAACATATTCACGATGCTAGCAGTTACACAATCTGTAGGTAATTTGTTCCATTCATCCATTGTCCTCTGTGACAAAGCGTACTTCCTGATATCCAATTTACACAGATCCTTTACTAACGTTACGTCATGTCCTCCAGTTCTACTATATTTTTTGAGTGAGAAAAACTATTTCTATCAATATTTTCACACCCACTCAATATCTTCAAAAAATCAATTTGATCTCCTCTTAGCCGCCTTGTCTATAGGCTTGTTAAACCACATTCTTTCAATCGTTCTTCATAACTAAGGTCTCTCCTCCGTATTCTTTCAAGCGTTTCTATATCCTTCTATGTATGCAATACTCTAAATGAGGCCTAACTATTGCTTTATACGGAGGTATAATTAGCTTTTTTTCCTTTCATGTTTCTCCTAATCAACCCAAGAATTTGGTTAACATTTGATGCTGCAATCCCACACTGCTCTGAAATTTTCATATCAACGCTTATTGTAACTCCTAAGTCCTTTTCTTATAAAGTTGTACCCAGAACAGTATCTCCAATTTTATAGTTTACATACAAGTTGCCATGTCCTGTATGTAGGCATTTACATTTCCCAAAATTGAACAACATCTGTCTCAGACCATTGAACTAATTTGTCTAGATCATTTTGTAAATGTTGTTTATCACCATCATTGTTAACCTTTCTAAACACTTTTGTGTCATCCGCAAATTTCAGTACATTGCTTGTTATATCATCGTCCAAGTCATTATTCTATCCATTCGATTATGCCATCCTCGCTACCATGGGCTTTTAATTTCACTAGTAATCTATGATGTGGCACTTTTCAAAAGCTTTCTGAAAATCTAAGTATATAATATCTACTGGTGATCCCTCGTCTAGCCACTTATTGATTTCTTCCAAAAAACATCACATGTTAGTTAAGCATGACCTAGTTTTAGGAATCCATGTTGTGATGGATTTAATTATTTATGCCTAAAAAGGAAGTCCACCATATGGTGTTTGATTATCTTTATAATAATTTACAAATCACTGATGTTAACCTCACTGATCTGTAATTCTCTAACTTATTTCTCGAAACCTTTTTAAATAATGGTAAGATGTTTTCTTACTGTTCTACTGTTTTCATTAGTAGTTCTGGAGGAATTCCATCCACTCCAGGTGATTTATTGTTCTTAATTGATTTTATTTTCTTAGATACCATTTCTGGAGTTACAATTTACTGCCATAAATAATCCGATTTTGCCTCCTGAATTTTTTTTATCTGGAACTGGTAATAAACTAATATCCTCTCTGGTAAACACTGAACTGAAGTATCCATTTAGGTCTTCCGCCATTAAAAACTTGTAATATTATATTTCCAGCACTGTCTTCTAATTGTCCAAACTTGTCTTTTCAGTTTTATTTACTCCTGATATATGCATAAAAACTCTTGGTGTCATTTTTATGTTACATGCTAATTTTTGCTCATAGCTTCTTTTCGGTTGTCTAATTTCATTTGTAGCTGCATTTAATGCCTCTTTATAATTTGTGAAGTCTTCATCCTTTCTGGTACACATATAAACCCTCCACATAGTTTGTTTTTACGCTATTTTTCTAATAGCTTCTTTTTGTTTGTACGCTATTTTTAATAGCTTTTTTCTAATAGTTTCTTTTGACAAGTGTTTCTTTCTAAACCATTTTCCTTGTTTTTTTCAGTGGAACAAATTTATCAATGATACTCTCAATTTCATATTTTAGAATGTTCCAACATTTAATTGCATCAACAATCTTATGCAAAATATGGCTTTTGTTTACTATATATAATATATTTAGTAAACAAAATATATATATATATATATATATATATATATATATATATATATATATATATATATATATATATATATATATATATATATATATATATATATATATATATATATATATATATATATATATATATATATATATATATATATATATATATATATATATATATATATATATATATATAGCATATGGCTTTTGTTTACTAAATATATTATATTTATATATATATATATATATATATTATATATAAATATATATATATATATATATATATATATATATATATATATATATATATATATCTGTCTCTCTCTCTCTCTCTCTCCTCTCTCCCTCTCTGTCTCTCTCTCTCTCTCTCTCTCTCTCTCTCTCTCTCTCTCTCTCTCTCTCTCTCTCTCTCTCTCTCTCTACCCAGTTGACTGCCTGAGTTAAGCCTTTCTCCACGCACAGTGAATCCACTGAATGTACACATAGATGTACACATAGATGTACATATAGATGTACACATAGATGTACACATAGATGTACACATAGATGTACACATAGATGTACACATGTATGCCTCTTTGCTAGGACTTATACGATTAATTTTAGTGGTTGAGAAAAATTTGATGTGTAAGTGTATCCATTTAACTGGATACACTCGAGCACTCGGGTTTTGTTGTGCGTCTGTATTCGTGACTTAGTTTAACAGAAACTACACAACTCCAGTGTACATCTACGAATATAGGAACATATAAGCCACGATCGCCGTTGAATATGGCTGTGTCCACAGGTTGTTATTAAACGGTGAATGACAAATACAATTCATTCCGAAGTGCATACCCATGGCCTGGTGCAGGGTGGTACAAAGGTGCACGTCATGACATCCTAGCAGTAAATTGCTCTCTTGAATACATTTACTAAATAGCCTACCACTAATTTAGAATGGCTACGAGTTAGCCACACGCGATCGTAAAATACAGTTTCGTAGAGTCCCCGACAAATATGTTTCCATTTCCCTGCGGGGGATCTTTTACTTCCACAGGCATAAGCACCAGGTAGAAAGGACCAACGGTTTTAAGTGTCTCTTCCGAAAAACACAGGCAAGGTGGGGTGAACGAAATTGCCCAAGTTTCGAAACGGCAGCAGGTGTTATCCAGCCCCGTCCCCTCATTTGACAGTCCGACGCTCTACCGTTGTTTGTTGCAGGGCTGGGCAGCAGTACTTTTAAATGTACTCAAGTACCAGTAAATGTACTTTTCATTGACAAAGTACTTTTGTCCAGTACATGTTCATTTCAATACTTCTGGTGGACTTTTTTCTCGCAAATGTACTTAAGTACCAGTTGAAATACTAAAACAATTTTACTTAGGTACTTATGTACCTATTTTAGCCGGTCGACTGACTGCGTTTTACGATAGCGTGAGCTAAACCTTAGTCGTTCTAAAAGAGTGATGTGTGATAAATGTATATTAGTCGTGACTTGCACCTTGTACCACCCTGCACCAGGCGAGTTTGCACTTCGCTATTAATATAACTTTGTTTTGTGTTCACCACTTAATAAAAAACTACGTGTGGGTGTAGCTGACGTAGATATTCTTCCATGATGGACGCCCTTATTCACTATAATAGACCCGGGGTGTGTATTCAACGGTTGTGTTGTTCGCTGTTTCAAGTCGGACGACGAGCCAGACAACGACCAAGTCGGCAGGAGAGACTACTTTGAAGTAAGCACCGTTTATAAGCTGTCTTACCTGCGATGTAATGCGATTTGATTATTGTCAACATTCCCACAGGATACATACCAATCAACCCAAACTAAAACTGTGAAATCTTAGTGTAGTTATTTTATGTTTTCCCGACAGCCGATCGTCAATATGAGTCGACTACTGTTGACCCTAGCGCTGTGTCTGCTCGGCCTGACGGCGGCGTCGTCACTCGCCAAGAAGGCCCCAAGCGTCATTGGTAGACCGGTGCCTTGTGAGTAGGCCTACCTTCGTCATCTCACTCGATTTGTTGCCTGCATTGTATTAATGAAGAATAAAGTAGGATACACGCCTCTTCGAACGAACCCCCTTTTTGAGAGAACTGCAAACATTTTCAGAAATCATCCCAGATATGCCCGGCTGAGTGTGTTCGCTCGAACATCCCTTTTCAAAAACCCTGACGATGGGCTCGGGATAATAACTCCAAGTAGCTGAGCGTTCACATTTAAAAACCCTGACGATGGGCCTGGGATAATAACTCCGTGTCGCTGAGTGTTCACACTTAAAGTTAAAATTAAATTTAAATATACACACTGTAGTCTAATTTATATTTGTTCAAATAAAACAATAAGTACCATACAAGTAAACTAACACGATAACATTAATTCGTAACGATGGTATTGAATAATCCCATACGTTTCTTCCAGGGTGGCCCTACGCCTGTGGATTCTGTCACTGGAACTCATGGGGCGGCTGGGGCGGCTGGGGCGGCTGGGGGGGCGGCGGATGGGGCGGCCATATGGGTTACGTTCAGCCGCCGTGCTACCGATGGAGGTGGATCTGCGTGCGTTGGTCATGGAGCCACTGCGTGTAAGTATCGCGATACATGTAAATGGGTGGATAAACCACCCGAAATACAACTCTGTAGTAGCAACGATCATGGTGGTGTTTTCACATTGTTTGCATATTTGCTTTGTTTTGTGTGTTTCACCTTGTGTACACGCACGCACGCACGCACGCACGCACGCAAGCATGCATGCATGTACCACTCATAATAGAATGTGCCGTCTCCGGGAGTCATTCTACTCCTGCACATTGCGAGCTACTGCGCTGAGCCAACGCTTTCAGTCGTTGTATCTCGTTGACAGTCGCTGGGCGTGGTACATTGAGACGTACTGCTGCAGATAAGGGATCCTCTTCTACCTCCCATTCCCCTATCCCGGGAGGTACATGTGCTTCAACGGAAGTGAGTGTACTACTGTTCCTTATACAATAGTTGCATCTTTATATTACAACAAATTGACAAAACGTTGGCTACTTCAAGTACGACTACAACAAATGTTGGCTGCTTCCAAGATAATTAGTAGACAGCGCGATTGTTGTTGTTATCCCACGACAATGATAAGGTGTGTGTGTGTGTGCGTGCGTGCGTGTGTGTGTGCGTGCGTGCGTGTGTGTGTGTGTGTGTGTGTGTGTGTGTGTGCGCGTGTGTGTGTGTGTGTGCGTGTGTGTGTGTGTGTGTGTGTGTGTGTGTGTGTGTGTGTGTGTGTGTGTGTGTGTGTGTGTGTGTGTGTGTGTGTGTGTGTGTGTGTGTGTGTGTGTGTGTGTGTGTGTGGGTGTGTGTGTGCGTGTGCGTGTGCGTGTGCGTGTGTGTGTGTGCGTGTGCGTGTGCGTGTGCGTGTGCGTGCGTGTGTGTGTATGTGTGCGTGTGCGTGTGCGTGTGTGTGTGTGTGCATGCGCGTGCGCGTGCGTGTGTTTGTGTGTGTGCGTGTGCAGAGGTTTAAGTTTAATACGCGCTACGTGTATGTGACGCCATTGCGCCAGTGACGTCAACAGTCTTACTCGCCGTATTATCTGATTTACAGATTATCGCGGTGGATGTGGTGGCTTCATGGGGTCTGGAAGTATCCTCCCAGCGTGTCAATACAAGTATGTTGACAAGTTTTCGTCGTAAACGTCTATTAAAACATTGCATCGACAATAGCAGTTTTCAAATAATGGTAATGTTGCTTTTGTTTTACAAAATAGTGTAAGATATCAATCTGAATAGCAGATAGAGCATGCATAAATTGGCGAATTACGTAATTTGCTTTCGAATGGTGCACTTTAGCACATATTTTTTAGCGGGATTAATGTCGTGTCGTTTCTGTTCATTCAGTGGTATGAAGATGTGCGGCCCGTCCTACAGACTGAGCGGCTCGAAGTGTATCAAGGTGAGACTATATACTGCCTTTATTCGGCGCCAAATTATCATTGTCGCTGTCGCAATCGAGTCGCCATGAATTTAATCATGTTTTGGAGGTATGCCTAATAAAAGGTTTGGGGTCTCGGTCGCGATCCGCGACAGTTATCGACCTTGTACTGAATGACGTAGCTCTGACGCGATGTCCTAGTTGGATCTCGATTTCGATCTTAAGGTAGGCGGCTACCTTGAGATCAAGCTAACTGCGCATGTGTCTGTGCATTAGTCGTAATATGAAATCAACACAAAAGTTATATTGTTGGTTGAAACCACGTCCTTTATGCCAATAATAAACACAACTGATACATGTTTTTGTAAAAGTACAATAATAAGAACCGAAAACAAGATCAAATAAAAGTACTACTAGTGGTGCCCCCGGCGGACAAAATGTGCTGTAAATGCGTTCTAGAAAAAGTAGCTTGGAATTCGTGTTATTTTGAGATATTAAATCCTAATTTCATGCCAGGTACTTCATTAGTTTTTTATATGTGTATAGAGATAAATTAACATTTCGGCCAACTTTTATTGAAATGACATTACTCTTTGTGGGTCAAATGTGGCTTTTCATAACAGTATTACCAATTTTTTGGCTACAGTAGCTGTTGCTGTGAAAGATATTTAAAAACTTTGCACGGAACCCCAACTTTTTTCATAGAGATAATTAATAAACAAACATCTTGGCCACGTTTAACATAAGTGGTATTACTCCTTGTGGGTCAAGTATTGAATATGGTCGAAATTGACCTAAATATGGTTTCCCGTGCATTAATAAAATGGCATAAAATTATACATTTTGCTATTTTGTAATGCATATTTCGCATATTATGCTATATGTAATATGAACATATCAAATGGCAATGTTTCTGCTCGTTTTATAGTTAAATACTAAATAAATCTGACTAAATATGACTGATTTTGACGACGTAGCTGTTAGTATTTTAGATATTTCATAAACTTGCATAGGAACCCCAATGTTTTGCCTTGTCATAGGGATGAATAACAAATGAAAATTACGAACAAGTTGAGCTAAAATGGTATTAATCCTTGTGGGTCAAATATTAAATGTTGTCACAATTTAGCTAAAATATGGTTTTTCCGAGACTTAATAAACTACATGCAATAATTAATTATGCAATTTCTGTTATGCGAGTTTGACATTATGCTTTATGTAATATGGTCATATAAACTTGCAATATTCATGCAAGTTTTATATATGAATAGTAAATAAATCTCGTGTTATAACTGATTATGTTCAGAGTACAGTATTTTGCTAATTTTGTAGGTGACGTAGGTATTACTATGTCAGATATAAAAACAAATTCCACGGTCAGGGTGACTAAGGATCCCACTTTTCTGTTGCCTTTTTGGACGTTTTTGGTCTAATGGGATCCAAACATCCTTTAATATTTAAGGTTTCGTTACTTTGCTTTCACTGTAGCCGCCTACCTTAATCTCGATGGCTGACGACCCTGTACAAACGCGTTGTGATTCGCGATCCTGTGGCGCCGTTTCAACGGGATATAAGGGTTTAATATAATTAGAACACAATGAATGTGTTATAACACATAAATAAACGCACACGCGTAAATAGTTTGATGTTAATACTACCGCACTGGGTCTTTGCTCTTGCCGTTGCCTTACAAAGACATAATAGTTATATTTTACATGACACATATATATGGATGAATTACTGATACATCGGAAGAATGATACGTAACAACTGTTATTTGTGTGCTTGCAAGGACAACAACTGGTCGGCTGCAAGGAAGGTGCCGGGCACTGCAGTCAAAGTGACGAAGAACCCAATGAAGATGGCGTCACGTCCGCCAGCGAACGTCAAGGAGGGAATGATGGTAGCCGCGAAAGATCGCGCGCAGGCGCGAAGACGTTAAGCTGTTTACATGGAAATAAAACTGCGCTAAATCATCATCTTCGCTGTTATTTATACGATTTATGTTCCTGGTTAGATAGCGTACCATCTGTTTCCTTAACAAAACACAAGGTTATTATTCCCGAGGTACCACAATGTAGGGCCTATGTGTAGATATTGTTATTTAGCAAGATTGCCACCCAAAGTTATAAGCTCCACATAGAATGTATGGCGTGTGACTTCACTGCCTGCCGATTTAGAAATGGACAGCAATAACAGCTGCTGGTTGAAAGACTGCGGTGTGATGACGCTGCTGCTGCTGCTGCTGTTGCTGCTGCTGCTGTTGTTGCTGCTGCTGTTGCTGCTGCTGCTGCTGCTGCTGCTGCTGCTGCTGCTGCTGCTGCTGCTGCTGCTGCTGCTGCTGCTGCTGCTGCTGCTGCTGCTGCTGCTGCTGCTGCTGCTGCTGCTGCTGCTGCTGCTGCTGCTGCTGCTGCTGCTGCTGCTGCTGCTGCTGCTGCCACCATCGCGTAGCCTTGGAAGTAGTTGATTAAAGGTCACTCCTCAATTCTACCTTTTTGCTCGTCTCACTTCAAATAATTTTTGCGAAAAACATACCTAATATCCACCTTATCAGCCTGTTTGTGCAACCTTTATATGCTGTTTTTTTATGAAATCATCAGACAAAAGATTAAATTATTTAATTCGTGACGCAGAAGTTATTGAAGTAAAAATGGAAACGTCCTTGGTGACATTTCATAACCGTGTCATGTGATTGGCGAGATGATGGAAGTCAGCCTTGACCCCATATACTGTTTTTGATAACTTCTACTTTGAGCCTTACCAGATCTAACGACTAAACTAAATTCTTTCGATTTTTTAAACAAACATATGCACTTTTTTATTAAACCGACTGTGGATATTAATTAAACTATTCACACATTACATATTACGACATCAACGAACCGAATTCGCAATAGGCTAAATCAGTTGAGGATGGAATTTTAAACATGCCGAATTCGCGAATAACACCAATCTGTTGGACGATTGTTGATGTTAGGTCGATAAATAAATAACATTATTCAATATATATATATATATATATATATATATATATATATATATATATATATATATATATATATATATATATATATATATATATATTGTTGAAGAAACATGTTCATTTCAATTATTACAGTGACGCAATTAGCCCTGCTAAATGATTTCCCACGATCGTTACTATTGATAGTTCAATGTACTATAGACAAGAACTACTGACAATTCAATGTAACTGTCGACGACAACTATCGACAGTTCAAAGTATTATCCATGGTAATTGCATAGTCACATTGACTATTGCGATTCATTGACAGTTCGATGTGTTATTGGCCCCGTGGGTAAGACGCAACGCATTAAATGTATAAACACCGTTCGTTACCTTTCCTGTGATGGTTACTACGGGTACGTCACGCTATTTTAAATACTTATTGAGAACCATCACCCCTTGTCTCTCGCCTGTACACCTCCCGTTCGTTTTAAGAAACACCTATTACGCGTACACATATTTTTCACCAATTTTATAGACCTTTCGCGCGCTATTACATACTTTAGTGATGCATGTTAGTGTCCTCGTTCTTTTTCCGTTCGAATTCCGTTGAAATATACCCCAAAATGGAGTAGCGGGGCTAGTTGACCCAAGACACATTTGTTTGTCTATGTTTTCTCAATCCTAAACTCAACCCCTAGCTTCTTGCCAATCTCGCTATACGTCCGATTGGTACTGATTCCCAACAGTGTTACGTCGTGCTGGCCACAACACAACTAGGCGCCAACAACTAAACTCTTTTTCCATAAAACAACGACTATCGTAAATCTGTCTAATGTCAGTGACACAATTGGTTCACGATCATAGCGACCTCGTCATTCCGCGTTCCCAAAGAGGAATGATACGCCATGCAGATACCTCTCAATTACACCTCACAAGTGCATAGCAATCAGTGCTGTCAGTCTGACATCTACAGTTAGACGAGCAAACAACTTTTGATAACGAACGTAACGATCGCTAAGACACCCCCACCCCATGTAACGCTTACCCGGACACCCCCACCCTGAGGGTGACGAACTTTAGGGATGGCCCCTACGAATAGTTATGTACATTTTTTCTGATAAGGTGAAACACGGCGTATTTACAACAATACCAACAATGTTACAGATGTGCCGCGATAGGCCTGCCATGATGGCGTCAAGCTATGGTGTGATTTTTGCATTATCTTAAGAAACACGCGTAAGATCGATATTCGAAACAATGTGAATAGGGGACACAAGTGATTCTCGTTTCGAAGCGATAGTTGACGAGACAATGCACTTCAGTCCCCCAAGTTGTGCACACCATAACATGTTTTATCTATCGGGTGCAGATAAGTTGTTAGAAAAGTTGACTTGAATGAATAGGGACCACAAGTGTTTTGCGTTTCGGGGCGATAGTTGACGAGATAATGCACTTCAGTCCCCCAAGTTGTTAACACCATAACATGTTAGATGCACCTATGTCCTTATAAAATAAACCATTGGTATTAGCATTATCACGTTATAACGCTAGTTGTTTTAATAAATAGTATAGATAGATGTGTTAGTATTTGTTCCCTCTGTTTTAATTCCAAGTGTATCTATATGTGAAATACGATAGCAGTCTGTGTTTCGTTGGGAACCGGAAGTGAGTATTTATGGGTAATTATGGGCATATTTGCATCAATCCAACATGGCGGCAAACGAGACTAGTGTGCCCTATTACTCACAATATCGAACTACGGAAATACATTTTTTTCTCAAAACGAGGCTAGCGCATGAATTTGCCTTAAAAGAAAGAGCGTCTTCAAAAAAGCCTATACTATACGGTAATATGCAATGAATTCAATGTATGAAAAATCACGGGACCCTTTGATTACTTTTCTGTAGTGATTACTTCCAATAGTTTGGAAAGTTTTCGTCCAATCAATAAAAATATGGCGTGTTTACAGAGTGCGCCGATGTGTTGTACCAGGAAGGCCACCTGGCAATTAATGTTAAACTAGAGATACAAAATATGTCAAAAGTAGTTAACTTTTTCGAAGAAAAATGTGGCATAAACAGGTTTTTGAGATATATTTTCGTATGTCTAGTTTTAAATTAATCGCGTACTGGTACGACACGTCGGTTGATTGTGCAAACACGCCATATTTCACTTGATTTTGCTTAGACTCGCTTATCCGACTCTCACTCGCCTTCGTGAACTCGCCGAAAAGAGAGCCTGGCCTACGGAATTCCGCATGTTGGCACCACTACAACTGCCAATAATTAATACATTTTAACATTAAATAATGGGTCAACTTTAGTACTTTTGGTCTGATTTGGTTGTATTATCTGTTTTATTAAATATAGTGTTGAAATCCTCTAGTTGTATTTAATGTGTATTATGCAACATAGTAATGTTGCATAATACACATTAAACACGCCACATTAACTAGTTGTACCGTCAGTGATCAGATAGTAAAAACTCGCCGAACAGGTTATTAGAACACGACTGACGTACCACTTGTCACAACGGTAAGAAAATGTGAGTTAAAAGTATGTTTTTAGATGTTTTTCATAACTTTTGGTGATTGTGAATAATGTCTGCCAGTGTGTAAACTCTCAAAGCATGTGACTAGAGTTTACTGTCTGCAATTACAAATAGTTTAACTATGCACAGGGAAGACACCACTTCACACTTTATAAAAACATGTAATTGTTGAACCGGGGCAAGTTGAGCCACCCATGCCCAAGGGGAGGGTTAGATGAGCAGTGGCTAAGGAACGAAGACGAGGGTTTTACAAAATATATAATGGAATTGATCGTTCCGAGCAAATTGAAATATATTAATTAAGCGGGTTCAATTGCCAGTGACTCGCTGTGTCCATTGTGAAGATGTGTTGGCTGAGTTGTTATGAAGTTTAGAGCCTGTGTAAATTATACAAATAAAACATTTACACATTGTGACTAAATTTAATCTACACTGTTGCTCAACTTACCCCACACCAAGTGTTAGTTTAGCCAGTTTACAAATACTTTTTGAATCAGCTACATATAATTATCTATGCGTACTAAATATATTATCTTGGTCTAAAATTATCTACTAATAATCATCGTTTGTGTGAGTAAAACAGTATTTGTCTAAGGAATATGATTGTTTCCTAGTTATATAAAAAATGGTTCAACTAATATATATATATATATATATATATATATATATATATATATATATATATATATATATATATATATATATATATATATATATATATATATATATATATATATATATATATATATAGTGCAACAGAGTTTCCACCTGGCGATCAGTATTAACTATACAAACGCATGTCTCAAAAACCTATTTATGCATTTTTGTCTCGAAAAAGTTAACTTTGTCAGATGTTTATACTCCCAGTGACCGATATGTGATTTTATATCTGACTAATGATGTATCAAATGTGAGATCCAGCGAGATATTGAAATGAGGCTACATATGTATATTTTATTGTACTACTGGCACTGTCCCGTTTGTTGTGTTCTATCAGCTGAACGTTGTTGAAGGGAACTTTAAGCTTCAAGTAAGTGCACTTTACTCATAGCGTTGTTGTAGGGAACTTTAAGCTTCAAGTAAGTGCACTTGTTAACATTTACTCATAGTTGGGAACAATACATTGTAGAGCAAGAGGTATGGCATAGTTAACGTTTTACACCAATGGAACATTTGTGAAATTTTCGAAAGATACATTTATACCTGACATAAAAACTACGATTAGATCTTAAAATACCTTCGTCATCCTTTAGATCATTACAATAACATTTTATTATGATTCAAATATTTATTGTAATTTGATTTATGATATGCAAAGTCGTAATTGGTAATTCTGGATATTACTGCAGATTGATTATTTTATAGTTGTCTTGCCTTGATCTATAATATGGTATATCGAATATTGTTTTTACATTATACTCTATGTAATAGTATATTAAATGCAAAGGTAATATTTTACACAGAGCGGTATCCAGGCCAAAAGTCCACTCAAAACGCTGTTTACTTCATCCCCTGGCAAACGTGTTCATTCCAACACCAACTTAACTTCTCTGCATTCAATCGCACTGACATTACGACACCATTCGTACACATATCCAGCACAGTCTAAAGCCAGATGGATATGTGTACGAGGGCATTCAGCATAAGGCCCTCCCATCAGGAGGGCAACTTAATTCACTCACATAACTTGTGTTTTATTGATGGAAAAACCCAACTGACATCAGCACAGGTGCACATCAATGGTGTTTCTGGGGATTCCCAACGTGCCGTCTGGTGCCTGGTACACGACACACGCAGTAGGCTGACACGGCGTGGTACGTCAGTCGCGCATTGACGCTCAAACAGCGGGCGGTGAAGTTGCGTATCTCAAGCAATTTGTCAATTATGCGAGTTACGCTGCTATGGAGCATTTACGGCAGAGCGTGGTACGTGACCTAGATAATAAATGCAAAGTCCTGTTACCACCCCCAATATCAATAGTCATATACTTTTCTTTATGCAGAATTTACTTTAGACATTCTGAGTACTGAGGGCCTTTTGCGTAGTGGTTTTGTGTACGAGCGGTTCGCCAATGTGCGCTGTATGTTTTAGCCGCAAAACGATTAGAATGATGGCAACCAGTGACTTAATATACTCTACCCTATTGGTACCCCGATAAACAATTTCGAATACTGATATGACACAAATAGTTGCTATTGTAATTAATTATTAGGCTGGTGTCTTATTTACCATTAATTTTAACAATTATTCACAACATACGCACCTGCAAACAACCAAACCTGTCCACAAAAGCCCGCGAAATATCCTATGATATAGCAGATAAGGCGTCTGTCTGAAATTATTAATTATGGCAGAGACAGTTTTGTCTTAATAGGAGTCACCGATCCGTCTGAATTAGTAATAATGTTTTTTTATTTGTAAAGCATAATATTGTAGATGTACGTATGTATTATAAGTGTATGTGTATATGTGCTTTTATATGCCTATATGTGTACACGTTTTACCCTGATGTGAAACAATATGATGTACATAGGTCAAATAAAATTTGTTAAGTTTTGAGAAATTTCACCGTACTGGATCCATAATCCAGCGTGCTACGATCTACAAGAGTGTTGTGAGATCCAACATGGAATATATCTCATTTGTTTCGATGGCAGCGTCTAAAACGTCGCTAGGAGACTTGATGCCATTCAGAGGAGAGCTGTCAGAATCATAACTATGGCTTCTTTGAGCATGAAAGCCAAGAAACCACTAACACAAAGAAGAAAAGTTGGCGCATTCAGCATGTTCCACCGGATATACGATGGAGATACACCAACTCTGCTCTATAGCATGTTACCTCTTCCTCCTCCTCCAGTAGTGCGAAGAGCCACCGGGGCATCAACATCTCACCAAACAGCTGCTGTGGCTCTGACGTCCTCAAACAATGCTGGCCACAAGAGATCATTCTTACCGACCGCCCCTCCCCCCCGCATCTGCAACGAACGTCCAATATAACTTTTCCAAAAAAGACGTCAACGGTTTCCCTGGTGGTCAGACCCACCCCTAGCGTGGAGACGGACAAATGCAAAGCCAAGACAAAACCAACCATGAAAAGGAATTAGGACCAGCAATTAATGTTGACGATAGAGTTACAGAGCAGTGTGGGATTGCAGCGTCAAAGGGCAATGAAACGCTTGCGTAATAAATTCTCCAGTCGCAGATTTCTGAAACGAAAAATGCTTTACGCATTTTGTAAAGGTTCGTATCAGAGACGTTCGTACCAGGACGAGACGTTTGTACCACGCTGTGGCATTCACTTTACGATCACCAACCATGCATGTCGTCGATATTATTGCTTTTGTTGATGACGTATACATTTTGGGAGACTCAGTTGATGAATGACCTTTCCCGCCATTTAAAAGACCCAGAGGATAGTCAAAGGCAGTTGTGTTCACTGTTTCGAGTCAGTGTCCCTGCTGCCAGACAACGTATAAGTCAACAGAAAATAATATTTTGAAGTAAGTAAACCTTATTAGACGATTTACCTGCGATGTAAAAATGTGATCGGACCATTTTCATGCAGGTCGCCGTTCAACTCGTGTTTGTTATATCACGTAATGTTCCACTGCAGCCGACCGTCACGATGACCCGACTGATGCTGATCCTAGCGCTGTGTCTGCTCGGCCTGTGGGCGGCGTCGCTCGCCGAGGAGACGGCCCAGACGGAGCAAGTCGACGACGGCGCCGGCTCGGAGCGCCAGGCGAGGGAGTTGAACGAGGACGTCGATGTTGAAGCTGACAGCTATAAGGGTGTGATGGCTCGACAAAGAAGACACCGTGAGTGACGTTGTATTAGGTCAGGCCCTTTACAATCACACGTATTAGCCATTTCCCTTTGAATTTTCCATTTAAAGCTATTAAAGCATTTCATAAGCAGGACGAATCAGTCGATCCAACACCCAAAATACGTTTCCATTTTCTTCGTGATGACCTATTAAAAATCGAAGAATGTTTGCTGCAGGACAAGTTGTGGTATCACTACTGATCATCAACATGCCGTGTAATATGACGATACAACAATGAGCTGTCAGCTATAATGATATAAAGTAACTTAGCAATATATACAATAGTAAATGGATTCAATTCTAATTCGCGAAGAACAAATAACCGCATTGCTAAAATAGACACCAGAGATGGGAGGGCGAGGGAAGGAGGGGGTGATGGATGGAGGGAGGGAAACTGAGAGGGAGAGAGGTGGAGAGAGAGAAGGAGAGAAAGAGGGAGCGAGAGGGAGAGAGAGTGGGCCCGAGGGAGAGTGGAGGAGAGGGAGATATAGTGAGAGAGATGGAGAGAGATGGAGACAGGGAGAGAGAGGGAGCGAGAGGGAGAGAGAGGGAGATGGGGAAGAGGGGGAGAGCGAGATAAAGACGGAAAAAGAGGGGGGAAAGAGGAAGAGAGAGAGAGGAAAAGAAAGAGGGAGAGAGAGGGGGAGAGAGGGGGGGGGGAGAGGGAGAGCGATAGAGCACGAGGGGGCGAGAGAGAGAGGGAGAAGGAGCGATAGAGGGAGGGAGAGAGAGATGGGGGAGAGAGAGGGGGAGGAAAGAGAGAGAGAGAGGAGAGAGAGAGAGAGAGAGGGAGTGCGAGGAGAGAAAGCGAGAGGGAGAGAGAGGGGTAAAAAAATGGAAAGAGTGGGAGGGAGAGAGAGAGAGAGAGAGAGAGAGAGAGAGAGAGAGAGAGAGAGAGAGAGAGAGAGAGAGAGAGAGAGAGAGAGAGAGGGAGAGATAACAGTATTTAGAGGTACAAAGTCTCGATCATTTTGTTACCGTAAATCATGTCATATAGTATAAATTATATTTATTATGATATCATTATCATCTTAATCAACTACATAAAATATATACGTTGAACATTTATCTGTTTAATTTGAATGTTTTTTTTTTGGGGGGGGGTATTATGTTTGCATGGCATCCGGAGAGGAACATAGTTTAACGGATGTTAATGATAATTCTGTGGACGCCTGACCCTGATAAAGTGCGTTTACTTTTACTGGCCATTGTTAAGAGTTATTCGTGAATGTACTGAACCTAAGCTGATAATGGTCAAATGGTTATCTTGTCAACGTGGTTTATTAATATTTAAAATTCTCATTAAGACACATCTCAGCAAGTCAAAATAGTAATTACAAGTTAAATACACATATTTGATAGTTTAAAACACGATTCTACGGTAAACAACAGTCAGACTTTATACCTCTAAAGTTGAGATTTGTTTGTAGTTAGGGACGCATTATGTGGAATTTGTCACCGGAAGAGGATACAGGTGGAGTTTCCCTGTCACCACCTCAAATGGGTCGCATACCAGAAGAAGAGTAGATGCGGTGTTTGGCGTCGGCGACACACCTGCTACAAGTAAGCGCCATGGATGGACACAATGCTTTTAAAAGTATTGCAAATATTTGCCGTATTGTATTGTAAATTTACGAAAGTACTGTGAAAATACTGGAAAATGGATTAGTACTTTGTCTAAGTTGGGTATTACAAATACGTCTAATTTCTGTAAACACCAATGTTAACAAGATTTAACAAGATTGCCTTCCAAGGCAAAGGCACATATGGCAAATGGACAAGGAAGCCATTGGTATATCGCGAGTCCAATATTTTTAATCTATGTGTAACCCTCCTGAGATATGTGTCAACCTTGTTTTAAAACATATTCACACTGCTATCAGTAACACAATCTATAGATAATTTGTTCTATTAATTTATTGTCCTCTGTGGGAAGGAGTACTTCGTGATATAGTCTCCACCCTTGTATACAGTATTCTAAATTAGGTCTAACCATTGCTTTATACAGAGGTATAATTAGCTTGTTTCCTTGTGTGTTATATTTCTCATAATCAACCCAAGAATTTGATTACCCTTTGAAGCTGCAATACCACAAAGCTCAGAAACCTTCATGTAAGCACTTATTGCTACCCATAAATCCTTTTCTTTTACAGTAGTACATATACTAGTATTTCCCATATTATAGTTTACATCCATGTTCCAGTGTCCTGTGTGCAGGCATTTACGTTTCTCAAAATTGAATAACATCTGCCATTTTCAGACCATTTAACGAATTTGTCTAGATCGTTTGAATGTTGTTTACCACCATCATTGTTAACTTTTATAAATACCTTTGTGTCATCCGCAAAGTTTAGTATGTTGCTTGTTATATTATCGACTAAGTCATTGATATATATATTAAGAATAATAATGTCCTAATATTGATCTTTGTGGTACCCCACTCAAAACTGATTTCCTGTTTGAAACCTCCCCATCTTCTACAACACGCTGTCTTAATAATTGCGGTCTTATTCCTCAGCATGTTATTCCAATCTAGCTTTGCCAAGTATTTTCTCATATCTTTAGATTTACCTTTCTGGAACTTTGTCGCCTATGTTTTTATTTTTACTCTCTGATTTCCTTTGATGTCAAAATGTATTTGATTATTATCACTTTTACCCAATGGTTCATGTATTTTGACATTGTCCACTAATTAATTTTGTGAAGACAAAATTATATCTAATATATTATCTTCCCTTGTTGGATCCAGCATGTGCTGTATAAGGAAGCTATCCTGAATTAAAAATAGAAACTCTTGGTCCTCACCCCCTGTTAGACGGGGATCCAGAGCCAGGTTTGGGGAATGGAGTGGACATAGTTTAGTGTAGAAAGCAGATCTAATTTCTTGTTAGTTTAGTGCATCTAGATGAATAATCACGGGGCCTGCTCTGTCATATCTCTTGCGAAACCTACGAAAATTTTATTTTAAGAAGTGTACCGTAACTTGTATATGGGAACGTATTGATTATTGTACATATTATTACTCCGTGGAAATATCAGTATATAATATATGTATACAAGTGTATTACCAAATGAAAGCTAAACTTCCACTACATCTGTCAAAACGTGGTTTGTTACTACATATTGAGTACTTTTGAAATAAGAGTTCTACAATAACAATGACCATATTGTTATACCGAAAACCCAAATATGAGTCACACAAATCATAACATAATTTTAGATAAGCTGCAAAAGATATTTTGGTGGGAGTATTATAAATACTACCTATTTCGATATGAAACAGATGTTTATTAGTTACAGGTTGATACCAAATTTATGTCCATATATTATATACAGAGGTAGTTATAGTGTTGGCCATATGAAAACAGTTTATCTCTAAAATACAATTTCATCCTACAATTTGGACTTTCGAATTAAGTCAGCTATTTTGACTTTCCAGATGGCCGACAAAGAAATTCCCATTTAACTCAATTATTACTAATAGTTATAATATGGTATGTAAAAACGAACTTAAACAAATTTCGAATTAATATTTCTTTAGAGTGGGAGTATTTTGGTATAATTTCATATGTTTCAATAAAAATATCCATTTGCACCCAGAGAGCACAATATTAATATTAAGTGAAAGGTACTGATCTCCAGCTATATTTGCAATTGATCAGTGCAGTGCTATACAACTCTATTCATAATCGTCACGTTCAGAATCAAGGACACGCGCACATTTGTGTAGTTCAGCTGAACATTTGCAGGCGACCACACAGTTCACGCCAGCAGCAGCACATGAGTATCTATTTGTGCAATTGCTATAGACACATGCACAGTATTGCTTCCCAGTCGCTACTGGAGATATGGCTGACTTGTCAATCATGATTGGAACCAGTCACCAGAAATCTCTCTCCCAAATGATGTAGGGCGGGTATGTTGGGGTGGTTCAGCTCAGCAGCTTTGCAAATGAGAATTTGGAAGAGTGCACGCAGCATATGGTAGCGAAATGCCTCTTCCGTTGGAGGAAGGCACCTGAGGTCTACCTTATACGCCTCTTTTCTTTCCGCATAACTCACTGTGGAACTAATTTAATAAACGCAAAAAAATACAATCAGTAATTAGTTCCTTTCTTTCTTAAATGCTTAAACAATGCCAATTTTGCGTACAATTATGTAAATATGTATCACCAATGGCTCATAATGCCGAACCTAAATGCACAAAAAAAAGAGTACAGTAGTTTGGTTGCGGTGTTCACTTGGTGCAATAACATCACAAAGAGAACCCATATAATCAATATGTGGAACTTTCCGCTGTGTTGTTGTTTATTTTAGCTATCAAATAAACCTCTTTGCAGAACAAGACACCATTTCGTCATGAAGAGGTACTGCTGTTCCCAAGGGAGACTGTTCAAAGTTTTGGGCAATCTTCACGTGTGCGTCAACAAATGTGAGTTAAACATTTCATTTGTCAAATATACCATAAATATTTGTTCCTTCAATTTACAGTGGCTATTTACAATGAACAGCTTTAGAGAGGGTTTGTGTGTGTGTGTGTGTGTGTGTGTGTGTGTGTGTGTGTGTGTGCGTGTGCGTGTGCGTGTGTGTGTGTGTGAGTGTGTGCATGTGCGTGTGTTCGTGCGTGCGAGCGTGTGTGTATGTGTGCGTGTGTTTTAGATATTCTATAGTCGTTGATTCCAGCAAACATGACAACAAACCTTATTAATGTCCGCTAATGTGATGTCTGTTGGTAGTTGTCGATATATTTACACTTGCAATGTCTTCTTCTATCCCATTGCGCAGATGGCGTCGATTTTGGCGAAATGCACCATTTGCAATACATGTGGTGCATTTTAACTTGATTTCAGAACTAGGGTTGCGAACACGTGCTGTTTACGTTGTTTTCTCCTCCCATGTGTTATTTAGGTGGATGGGACAGTTGTTGCATGTTGTATAGCCTTGCGTAGTGTGCATAGCTAACACATGCATTATATGAATTACTGTTCAATATAACCGCGTGTTCATACGTTATGCTCACAGTTATGTTGCTGAACTGAAACCAAACTAATGCTTAAATTACAATGAATGGATGTTGACGTGTGTATTGTAGATGCAAAAATCTGCGGCGGCTTCTTCATGGAAGGGTCGCAGTATCCTGTGTGCAAACTGGGGTATGTTAACAATACTTTCTGCTAAGTTTTAATAATATATTTTGTTATATGATTGCATCAGCCTTTTTAATTATCAAGATATCACAGCCCAGTTCTAAACAAGTGTGTGTGTGTGTGTGTGTGTGCGCGCGTGCGTGCGTGCGTGCGTGCTTGCGTGCATGCGAATATATATATATATATATATATATATATATATATATATATATATATATATATATATATATATATATATATATATATATATATATATATATATATATATATATATATATATATATATAAAAAAATTACCTTAAACCACTGACTTGTTGGACAATTGAAATTAAGCAGTATATAACTATCTGACTTTACGAATATTACTCAAACCATAAACCTTATTTTCTAACATATTTATTACCACAAAAATTTTAATATACTCAATAGATAGGAGCTTTACTTTACTTGATCGAGGAAATTCCGTCACCAAACACATTCAAGCTCCGTATTTGAAATGTTTAAGCTTCACTAATACGCACACGGTGCTGATCACTGTTCTGTTCTATGTTAGTCCATACAAGTTCTGCTGTCCTCGGTACAGCAGAAGCGGTGACATCTGTCATAAGAGTAAGTTATTAATTTACGTGCTTAAAATGTCATGCTAACCTTTAAACAGTTTAATCAATTTAATTAGTTAAACAACAAACGTGTTTTAATATAGAAAATGAATTTTATAATACCAGTAGTTAGTTTCATAAGCTTCATAATGTATGCCTCTTTAACAAGGCATGTGTATTAAAAATAAACAAAACCAGGTTTGCTGTTGTATTATTGTTTTGATAACCTTGAAGAGGTCACTAAGAAAACCGGGGTTTGGAAATGTTCAAGCGGGAAATCCACATAGATCGGGACTTGAACACAGTTTACCAATTTCTACGCTTCTGGGCATCTTATTGCGTATATCGATACCAATCGATTAAAGTACGAAATTTTCTTTCCTACAGAATAGCAGATGGGCGAACGAGTCAACGATGCTGCGTCGACGACCTCGACATGTCTTTGAACAGCTGTTCGCGAGAAGTCATAGTGTTCTCTCGAAATAAAGCTGTACAAAATATCCATTTGGTTTGTAGTTTTGTTTAGTCATCGTCGTCGTCTTTGTAGTCGTCATCATCATCATCATCATCACAACCATTACAATCATCACAATAATCACAATCGTCACAATCATCATCATCATCCTTGTCATCGACATAACCATCATAATCACTATACTCATCATCACAATCATTATGGTATTTCGCACAGGAAGTGCGACAACAATAGAAACTGGAAAAGTCCCACATGAAATAATTTCCCACATAGGCGTCGGCAGTTGTTGAATAATGAGACGGGGGAGGGGGACGAGAGGGAGACGAAGGAGGATGAGGAGGGTGCAAAGTTGATGGTTGCGAGCACATCGAGCATCGCTGCTGGTGGTTCTGGACCCTGGTATTGGTGTCACTGTGAGGGTCAGTCCGATCAGTTTGAGAAGGTTATATTGGGAACATACTGGGGGAGTTACGTTGTTTCCCGTCCACAAGTTCTCCCAATGAGACGTTGCGGCAAAACGAGACGACGAAGCAGCGTTTTATAAAACAACCGAATTTAAAGAAGGGACAACCAAAACCAACACTAGTGACTCAACAGCAGCTCCAACAAGCAAATAACTATACGTACAGTACAAATAACTGTACGTACAGTACAAATAAATGTTCGTACAGTACAAACAACAATAGAAGCAACTGACAGAGCTTCACCAGCAGCAGCAACAACCGACAGAGCTGCACCAGCAGCAGCAAGTACAAATCCAATTGCAAATACGTAATTCATAATTACAGACACATATATTACATTCCTGAACATTGATTTATTCTCATGTTAACCCAACTCAAATGTGCTATGCTACCGGACACTGAAGGCCGGGAGAAAATGCTTTTAGTAACAAGGGTACAGTGATGGTGATTCAAGTTGCATTTCAAAACATTATATTTCTACTCGGCGTACATTAGTAGGACACATTTTAGAGAGAGAGAGAGAGAGAGAGAGAGAGAGAGAGAGAGAGAGAAAGGGAGAAACGGAGTGATTGCAAAGGGAGAGAGGATTGAGAAAGGCAGCGATAGTTAAAGAGGGGAATTGGGAGAAACGGGAATGAGAGAAGCAGTAATGTGTCGTTTTGCATTTTTCTTGTAGTTTATTGTTACAATCCCTTTTGTGATATGTGTATCCGTGTAAGACCGCTGCAAGCTCAAACGACGTGTAACTGAGTGAGACAGAAGAAGTTCAGGATATCGTACAAATGCGGGGCGTCGTCGTCACACATGCTACAAGTAAGCACGAGCGAATCATTTCGAAATCGAATATTACTAATATTACTACTGCAAGTCGAATGTCTGTTCACCGGAACGTTAGATGATGCAATCATTGCAGTTTGTCTGATAAGTACACGTGACACGTGTAGGGCGTGTGACACTCGTTTCACTGTGAAGTCAACGTAATCGAACACTGGTTCCGCGACCACCTAGGATCATATAGTTATGGTTATTGATGGGTTGACTTGAGTCACGATGTGTGACAGTCACTATTTGAATCCAATGGCAGTCGCCCCCCACCCCCATTGTCTACTACATCGCCGGGGCTACCAGGGGTGACCTATCCTCGTATACCCAATTGTTGTACACACCAGCCCCTGGTGGACACCTCACCTTCAAACCCCCCTCAATTTATTGAGCCCATTTCGAATCAGGTTTGTTGATGTTCCACTCTGTAGCGTGAATAATTTAAGTGAAGTGTAATAATATTATCAGCAGTCATTTTAATAAAAGAGTGCTTAGTCTTGTTTGTACAATTTGAAGAACAATTTTTTATTTGTGTTGACCATACGCCTAAGAGACTTCACATTCCGCTATATCACATGTGTAAAAAGAATATACATTGCTTAGCTCCCGTATCAGTAAGTAACGTATGCAGCTAAAGGAAATAACATTAAAAACAATGATTAAGCTATGCCCTCTACTTTGTAGAGAACAGAACGTGTGGTGGTTTCTTCGGAAACCACCGACTACAGGCAGCTTGTTCCATTGTGTAAGTTGAGCTTATATTTAAGCTTGGACTAATTATAACATTTTGCTTAGCGCTTCCTAAGTATGTATTCTATTTCTCACTTAGCACCATCACTCTCCTTTACTTGATCAGGCATTTGTGATTTAATTCTCTCGTTTATGCTTTACCGCTCCTTCATATAATACTATATTGACTCATTTGTATTTTATATCGCCTATATTATTTTATCCTTCCTTTATATTTTATCAGTCCTTAATATTTATCAATCCTTTGTATTGTATGCTTTATCGCTGTGTCATGCTTGACTGGGTTTACTTTCTACTTTCTTGGAATGTGGTATTTGACGTAGCAATTACGTCTTAAGAAACAAACTATTTACTATGTCACTACTTCATATTTTATCCATCCTTTATACTATGTCACGCCTTCATATTTTACCCTTCCTGTATACTATATTACTCTTTAAGAAAGCAAATCATCTCCTATCGGTTCCAGCATTACATTTTTCAACTTCAATTCAATCTTGTCAGATCTGTGTATCTACAATATTATCTGTTGTTGAAGGTCAGCCACACTTCAAAGATCTGTGTATCTACAATAGTATCTGTTGGTGAAGGTCAGCCACACTTCAAAGGAATGGAATCAGCACAGTTGACGACTTTATAAACACCATATTAAATTTATCGTATAAAGGCAACGCTTGTTTATTAAAATGTGTCATCAATTGTACCGGTTTATTATACAGCAATATTTTCACAGAAAACTAATTGATACCAATCTAATTGTCTGTGGACAAAGCATCTTATCTTAGTCGTTAAATGTCCCGACTTTATACGTGTTGTTTACAAGACTCTTTTACCCCCTTAAGCACGCCCTGTTCTGTGGACCTCGCTACTACCTACGAATTGTCATGTGTTACAGAATAAGTATGTACGCCTTATAGGTGTGTTTCTAAGTTCTAGTACAATATGTGTCCCTCTCTTCCAAAACTTCGTTACACCACACAACAGTGTATATCGAACCAAACTATTTCTTCCATTAGTGTTTACTTTCTAAATCCCCAATAACATATGGGTTTTTCAAACATCGTTTTGCTGTAGAGAAGTGCAAAGTAATCACGGACGAAGTGAGTGTTATTTTGCTCGAAAATGCTTCCCATGCCTTAACAATAGAAACGACCAGGTATAAAACATAGTGTATTTATTTTGTATAATTTAATTAGATATGTTCTTGAAATACAACGATGGGTATGGGGGTTGTATGGTATAGAACTGCGTTTATACATAGCGATGCGTCAACGCGATTCTTACATAATGAAATAAGCATGTTACGTGGGCTGCAATTGTCTAATCACGTAAACATTACGCTATGCATGCCTTCCTTGAAATTAGTTATAAATGTATAACCAAAGTAATAGGCATAATGTATATCTGAATTTGGTATATTTGATACGTGATTTAGCATATGGTATTATGTACGATTATTATACACATAATAGTAATTAAGACCATTGTGTTATGTCGTCGAGTCGACGGTTTGTGCACCATTGGTCTGAGTCTCTCCAAATGCACATCATTTGAAATAGCGCCTAATTGCATTCGTTAGTAGATAATTCGGAGATGATTATCTCTTCAATATTTTCCTGGAGTTTACTAATATTATGGTATGAAGATTATATTAACTGTAGTTGTTTTCGTAGACGTAAGCTATAGCTACCTTCCATAAAAACTCAATACATATTTGTTTCCAAATTGCATTTCCACCTTACATTTTCGGTTGTGTTGATGATGAGTTTTGCGCGTGCCTGTTCATTATAATGAAACATACTATTCTGTAACAAAATTATCTTTGTTGCGCTGTTTTGTGTTAATCATCATTGCGGCTAAGTTCACTTTTCTATGATCTGGAAACGGAAACGGGTAGAGATAATTTATGTTGTATTTTCTTGACAGAGTTTTGAAGAATGAGACGCTGCTGTACTGGGTGAAGAACGTGGATCCAAAGTTGACGAGACCTCATTTGCAAATCGAAACAGACAACTACATTGTATTTTCGGTGTAATAAAGTTCTACAAATGCTGCATCATTCGGTTCTTTCACAGACTCGCAAATTCAAAATGATCTAAATCTGATATACCAGCGCGAGCAAGACACAGGCAACTACTGTGAGACGATGTAAGACGCTTTATTCGGAATTGACCAGTACGTCTACATCCCCTACGATAGATAGATTGATTGCCGTAGCAGATCCGGAATGTATCTTTGTCGTTTGTCATGTATCACGAAAATCACAAATAAACGTATCACGAAAATCACAACCAAATGTATCACCAAAATCACAACCAAATGTATCACCAAAATCACAACCAAATGCAAGGACGCATCCTACGAAACGATGCCTTTATCGAAGCAGGTTCAACACAAAGAACAGCCATTAGGTGAATTAAGCATTATTGCTGCCAAGGTTGGGTACTACAGTATTACTATGGTCAATGGTTAATTGCAATTACAATTACACATCATCACAAACCTTAATAATAGTTACAAGTACAGTGTTCTAAAATTATATATTACAACTACACCATGATTGTAATTAATTACAAATAGCCCAATTACAATTTAACCCGACCCTGGTATAGACTTATATTGTTTTATCGTTAATAGCAGTGGTATTGTGTTATACTACCAGCTGGTACATAACCGATGTTTTCATTATATCGACTTATATTGTTTTATCGTTAATAGCAGTGGTATTGTGTTATACTACCAGCTGCTACATAACCGATGTGTTCATTATATCGACTTATATTGTTTTATCGTTAATAGCAGTGGTATTGTGTTATACTACCAGCTGGTACATAACCGATTTGTTCATTATATCGACTTATATTGTTTTATCGTTAATAGCAGTGGTATTGTGTTATACTACCAGCTGGTACATAACCGATGTGTTCATTATATCGACTTATATTGTTTTATCGTTAATAGCAGTGGTATTGTGTTATACTACCAGCTGGTACATAACCGATTTGTTCATTATATCGACTTATATTGTTTTATCGTTAATAGCAGTGGTATTGTGTTATACTACCAGCTGGTACATAACCGATGTGTTCATTATATCGACTTATATTGTTTTATCGTTAATAGCAGTGGTATTGTGTTATACTACCAGCTGCCACATAACCGATGTGTTCATTATATCGACTTATATTGTTTTATCGTTAATAGCAGTGGTATTGTGTTATACTACCAGCTGCCACATAACCGATGTGTTCATTATATCGACTTATATTGTTTTATCGTTAATAGCAGTGGTATTGTGTTATACTACCAGCTGCCACATAACCGATGTGTTCATTATATCGACTTATATTGTTTTATCGTTAATAGCAGTGGTATTGTGTTATACTACCAGCTGCCACATAACCGATGTTTTCATTATATCGACTTATATTGTTTTATCGTTAATAGCAGTGGTATTGTGTTATACTACCAGCTGCTACATAACCGATGTTTTCATTATATCGACTTATATTGTTTTATCGTTAATAGCAGTGGTATTGTGTTATACTACCAGCTGGTACATAACCGATGTGTTCATTATATCGACTTATATTGTTTTATCGTTAATAGCAGTGGTATTGTGTTATACTACCAGCTGCCACATAACCGATGTGTTCATTATATCGACTTATATTGTTTTATCGTTAATAGCAGTGGTATTGTGTTATACTACCAGCTGCCACATAACCGATGTGTTCATTATATCGACTTATATTGTTTTATCGTTAATAGCAGTGGTATTGTGTTATACTACCAGCTGCCACATAACCGATGTGTTCATTATATCGACTTATATTGTTTTATCGTTAATAGCAGTGGTATTGTGTTATACTACCAGCTGCCACATAACCGATGTTTTCATTATATCGACTTATATTGTTTTATCGTTAATAGCAGTGGTATTGTGTTATACTACCAGCTGCTACATAACCGATGTTTTCATTATATCGACTTATATTGTTTTATCGTTAATAGCAGTGGTATTGTGTTATACTACCAGCTGCTACATAACCGATGTGTTCATTATTATATGTGTGGTGCAGATTCAAGAGAGTAAGCTTGACGACTGACATAGGAAATGGTTAGGGCAGTGGCCGCGCCCTGGCTTTATGGTGTTGTTGTAATGTGTGCCTTACTTGAAAAGACACAACGGAACAGATCGGATCGTTATAGATGAGACAGTTATGTGGCTTGTGACAGGTGAAAAGCTGTACGGAGACGTCGTGTTGTGGGGTCCCGTCTTAGTTATAAACAACTGGTGTTAACAGGTGCGGTGTCATTGATATATGTTGCGCCGTCAACGACGCACGATGCCTTTTATATATGCATTAGTGCATACGCTATGCATGAATTGAAAACAACACTGGGCGTCGCATGCGTTAAAGGCAAAATTAAGTGGTGTATCTATTAAATAGTAGACGGAATGTCGAACCCATTAAAGAGTGCAATCTTTGTGTTCATAATTCGCAAAATTCATATATTGAAATTCGTTGTAGTTGAGGTTTAGGTTTTTAGAAATGCTTCCATATTTCATTTAACCCATCACGAATTAGGTCCGTTGATGTTCATATCTGAACATAATTGAACTCGTCGAATGAATTAACTTTGATCGTTATATCGGGTAACTTGTGAATGTAACTTGCATTGAGCCGACATGAAGCCGTTAATAGGCAAGTGGACAAGGAAGCCAGTGCTCTATTGAGAGTCCAACAATTGTTCATCTATGTATAGCCCGCCCTCATCAGATATATGTCATTTGCATTTTAAACATAATCACACTGCTAGCATTAACACAATCATTGGATATTTTTTTTATTTATTTTTCGCCCTCTGTGAGAATCAATACTTTCTCATATGCCACCTACTATGTTCCTATATGTTGTCAAACCACACTCTTCTAAGCGTCAAGAAGCTCGTAGGCACATCAAAACAAAAGGATTAGTCAATCTCGATAAGCTGTGCTAAAGCTGTCAACAGACCGAAGAATGCGCTAGAGAGCTAAGGAGGGCACGTCATTCTTACGATATGACTTTCGTGCTTCTAGTCAATATTCCAAATGAATGTTGATTATCTGTTGAAGCAGCAATCGCACATTGCTCTGAGTTTTGCAGTACGTGTTTAAACTGCTTTTTTCTGGGGTTGCAAATATTTCCAAAGACTAAATAGAATTAAACTGTTACAACTGCCTCTCTTTATCAGGCACCTAGGCACACATTTGCTCACATTCTATATATAACACGTTTCTAGTAACATGTAAGTAGATCGTTTCTTTTTCGTTAATGAGTTATTGCAGTCTTCAACTGTGTTGAATGCACATAAACTCGAAGCACTTACGACGGTTGCGGGAAGTATATATTTAAATTTAATTGGTCATCTCATTTTGTAAGAGCAAAGTTGAATAAAATCATAGATCGTTAGTTGGCATGCCCATGTCAAAACATCAAAGCTAACATCGTGTTAGTGTGTGTACGTATACGTGGTATGTGGAGGCTGCAGCATGAAGGACGAAAACATGTTCACAAATACGTATCAACACGTCATCGTACCTTTAATTGAAAGGTTCAAGTTTAGGGAGGGGGTCTGAAGTTGAATAAAATTTATTCCGTGTAGTGTCGCGCATCGATGTTAAGATGTGGTCAGGTTGACGAATTACTGTTTTAAAATAAATGACTACTGTTGGTGACTTCGTACAACCCCGCTGGTGATGACTGAATAACGTTCGTTCAAATGGACATTTATACTGATCGCTACTGGTGATTTATTATAACACCTGCTGACGAAACCTGCATATCATTCGTTCACATGGTAGTAAAGACTCCTGTTGCAGATTCCTTAAGCCGAACTTGTCAAAGGTCTCCCCCATTTACAATGAACACAACACAAAAAAATTCACATTTTGTTTATATTTTCTGAGTAACCATAAATGAAATTATCTTCTTTCTTTAATAAAAAAAAACATAGGTGGTATGGGTCTTGCTTCGCCATCCTTCGTTTGAACTACCTGACATTTGGTTTGCTTTATTTCATTGTTTACCATAGAATCTGATCGATTAGGACGGGGATGGAGGCAGTGTATATTTGTAATTCTAAATCAAATTACATTACACGCGCAAACAAAAACCGGTAGGGATACATGCCCATGCGTGTGCGTGTGCTTGTGGGTGTGCGCGAGTGTGCAGTACTACATATGTTTGTGGTAAATTAAAATAAATATATGAAACCATGGCTTCACAATTCCTTAATTGTTCTATAAGTGTTGTTAGGTTATTCAGAATAAATGTTGTTATGCTTACGTTACATTGATGTTTCAATAACTTTTATTTTTTGCCCTGCTTTTTGGCCAGTATATATGTTGTCTATGCACTATTTTGTTTGTTGTGAAGGGTGTATTACTGGAGAAAGTGCGAAAGATTTTCAGGAAACAACAGAACCATAGATACACACACCAAAGCAGACTGTTTAATGTTAACTTCTGCTACACTCTTAGTTCAGAAACAGAAGAGTTGTTGTTGAACACAATGCTGCAGGTATAAGACGTGACATATGCAAAACTGCGTCAAAATATATTAGTTCGGTATAAGGGGTCAGGGGTCCGTACCAGGTCGAGATGTCCGTACCAGGGCGAGCCGTTTGGTATCACGCTGTGGCATTCGCAGGTGAGTGAACAATAACCACCACTGGAAGTCGTCGATAATTGCCCTTAAGAATCTGGTGATGGCGTATACATGCTTGATGAATGACCTCTTCCAGCTATAAAAGACCCCATAGAATAGTCCAAGACAGTAGAGTTCCCGACTTCGAGTCGGTGTCGCTGCTGTCAGACAACGTCCGAGTCAACAGAAAAGAAGATTTTGAAGTAAGTCCACTTCGTTAGATATTTCACCTGCGATGTAATGTGATAATTGCTGACATTCTCACATTAGCCAACACTAGTGTTTGTTCTAAGCCTTAATATTTTCCCGACAGTTGGCCGTCACGATGCACAAACTACGGGCGGCCCTAGCGCTGTGTCTGATCGGCCTGTTGGCGGCGTCGCTCGCCGAGGAGACGGCCCAGACGGAGCAAGTCGACGACGACAACGGCTTGGAGCGCCTGCCGAGGAACGTGGCAGCTCTGCCGAAGATGCAAGGTAAGTACAGTTGCCCTTCGTTATGGCCCAGAATGTGTGCGTCTATTTCAAACTCACAGAAAATCACAGCATGCCTCCAGATTCATGCGCCAAACCCTGGATCCATCCCCGATACCCGCCTCTGTTTTCTCATATGCTCTGTGAGGAAGGTACTGCAAAATAATAATATTAAAACAAATAATATTGTATATAAAATGTAATCCATAAATATAGTCAGCATGTATATATATATATATATATATATATATATATATATATATATATATATATATATATATATATATGTGTGTGTATATATATGTGTGTGTGTGTGTGTGTGTGTGTGTGTGTGTGTGTGTGTGTGTGTGTGTGTGTGTGTGTGTGTGTGTGTGTGTGTGTGTGTGTGTGTGTGTGTGTGTGTGTGTGTGTGTGTGTGTGTGTGTGTGTGTGTGTGTGTGTGTGTGTGTGTGTGTGTGTGTGTGTGTGTGTGTATTCGAGAATGCCTTCCATTCTTTATATATATATATATATATATATATATATATATATATATATATATATATATATATATATATGTATATATGTATGTATATATATATATATATGTGTGTGTGTCCGTGCGTGCGTACGTGTGTGTGTGTGTGTGTGTGTGTGTGTGTGTGTGTGTGTGTGTGTGTGTGTGTGTGTGTGTGTGTGTGTGTGTGTGTGTGTGTGTGTGTGTGTGTGTGTGTGTGTGTGTGTGTGTGTGTGTGTGTGTGTGTGTGTGTGTGTGTGTGTGTGTGTGTGTGTGTGTGTGTGTGTGTGTGGGTGGGTGGGTATTCGAGAATGCCTTCCATTCTTCGCCATTTTGTCAAACACACAAGGCGTCCATTATTCGTGGCACTTGTGAGTGTTTGTTACCTTGTCAATACGACGTGATGCTTTCAGTGGGCTACCCGGGGTTCTACTATCGCTGTGGATTCTGTCAGGGGAATTCGTGGCTTCCTGTTCAGCGGCCGTGTTATCGGTGGAGACGGATCTGCGTGAGATGGGCATGGAGCGGTTGGTGGTTCAGGAAGAGGAGGCGTTGCGTGTAAGTATCACGCAAGACACGGTCAGGGGCGAATGAATGAATCTATTTCCGATTGATTTGTAGTAGCGCTTTCGTTCTTGTTGTCGCCGTTCACGGTTAAGGCCGGTTCATACGAGCGATTGATCGGGTGACACGCATCGTGTCGCATGAGAAAGCGCAACTAAATGATGTGTACTAGACAATGCGAGGAGAGGCTAGTGAGTCGCGAAAAATCATATTAATTTACTATTTGTAATAATTAGAAGATTTTGTTTATTAAAGGTATAAGTAAGTTTTGGAGAACCGCACGAATTAGGTACGAAGTATCCTACCTGATAACAGCCTTAAATCTGTAGAGATTAACAAGTTACGAATTGACGTAGCTAAGATGTTTCCCCGCCGTATTTACGTACATCCTTACATATGCACCAATGTGTTCAAACAGGCTATTCTGGCTCTATTCTGTTCCACATTGCACTGACGCTACACCAACATAACACTACACCAACATAATAATACACCAACATAACACTACACCAACATAACACTTCACCAACATAACACAATCGCTGTATTTCGTTGACAGCCGCTATATGTGGTACGTTGAGACATACTGCTGCAGCCGAGGGATCCTCTTCTACTTCCACGGCCAGTACTTGTGCTTCAACAGATGTATGTCTATATTTCTGATTATATAGAAAATATAATTATTATATTATGTTATATTAGGAATGCAATGAAAAACGTTCGGCCACTTTTATTATGACGACTTAACACATTTAGTCGCTTTTGAGATGTTCTTCAGTAGGTGATAATAAGGGTATTTCATTTATTTCGGTCGAAGGTGTTTGCATTATGTTTGCTGTCATATTACAGTATTTAGCCATATAATGCACCTTACATTGAAATTGCTATATCTTAATTTTACGACCTACTTGAAATGGAAATAAAAAATAAAAAATTAAATTACATTCTACCTTACGCTTGATGAGTGGTTTGATGTGTATATTTTGTGCAAGCTACGGACTAGTTATTGAATACTAACGACAGCTACCGTTTCTACAAATGTCTTGCAGATTATCGCCGATGTGGTGGCTTCTTCGGGTCTGGAAGTGTCTTCCCTTCATGTCATTACAAGTAAGTTGATATTAGTTTCTCTTTAACAATTAATCGCCACGATGTGAGTATTCATTATTCATCAGCGACAACAGTTTTTTGGTAATTACAAGCGCCAGGTGACGCTGCTGCTTTCTCACAACAATGTGTATTTTGTCACGGTATAGAAAATAAAATATTTGACAATGTTAAGGATAGGCCTACATATTTATTTGGACATACATTTGTGTGGGGAGCAAACCTAAGGTCCGTTCCGTTCTCATGCCATCAAACCTAAGGTCCGTTCCGTTCTCATGCCATCAAACCTACGGTCCGTTCCGTTCTCATGCCATCAAACCTAAGGTCCGTTCCGTTCTCATGCCATCAAACCCGCGGCCCTTAATGTAAAATAATATTGCATAATAGTTTTTATGCAAAACTACGTCGGATCGTTCGTCCCACTTATTAATGTTGATAGCTTGGTTTTATTCAAAGGGTGTCGTTGTTTTGCTCCTAGTGTGGTGTAACACGTCGGTGTCATAACCATCAGATGAATATCTCCGAAAAGTACTATACAAGCAATAATAAATTTTTTTTTTACAAATTTTACCTCCATCTTACCAACGATTGTCACCTTGGCGTGTTTAAAAATGTTGTTGTATTTCGTCTTTCAGTGGTATGAGTATATGCGGTCCGTCTTACAGATTGAGCGGTTCCAAGTGCATTATGGTAAGCTGTGCTCTAAACATTTGGTAACTTTGTGGGGCCCACATATAGATAATATATTGATAACAATAATCCTACCATTAGTCACACTGACAAAAGAACTTAAATCCGCACCTTTTCTTTCGCAGATGTGCTCATTATAATAGTCATGTACGTGCTCATTGTAATAGTCATGTACGTGCATTGATAAACCTATTGGAATGGTTCGTTCTAAATATAAAACAACATGTTACTATATTTAGTTGGCATCATTATTAGCTTTATTAACAAGAAAACATACACTATCTTTGGAATAATTTAGTCCTGTTTTATGATGTTATTAAATTAATAATTAGATTCCTCAACATTCATCATTTTACTGTATTCAGGCAGGCAAACAGGCAGGCAGGCAGGCAGGCAGGCAGGCAGGCAGGCAGGCAGGCAGGCAGGCAGGCAGGCAGGCAGGCAGGCAGGCAGGCAGGCAGGCAGGCAGGCAGGCAGGCAGGCAGGCAGGCAGGCAGGCAGGCAGGCAGGCAGGCAGGCAGGCAGGCAGGCAAACATATCGCAAACTGCTTTATGACCAATACGCCATAGTAATCACTGTTCTTCCTGTGCTTTTCCAGGGGAAGGGCGCAGGCGCTGGTGTAAGGGGTACTGCTGGATCTGCAGTCAGGGTGACAAAGAATCCGATGAAAGCCATGTCAAGTGCGCCCTTGAATGCCAGAGACGGAATGATGGTAGCGAGCAAAGCCATACAGGCAACCTAAATGCAACGCTGTCTTGTCTTTCTGGCAATAAAGCTGTGTTAAATAGTATTTGGTGTTTTTTGTGTCCCAGATTAGATCGCGTACCATCGATAACCACGAAGTTGTTTCGAACTCAGCAACGTTGAGGAACTCTGCTAGCACATACTGCAATATGTTCAATGCTGTAAGACAAACAAACCGGTTAAGTGAATCGTATTAAAGTGTTACTCGGTCGGTCAGTTGGTTCCAC
>BSQZ01000016.1:8982785-9087785 GCA_033239005.1 Lamellibrachia satsuma | reverse complement strand
CAGAATATATTCTCGTTCAATTACCCCGTAATAGTCATAATATATTCGTGTCAACATACGCAAGTGATTAATGTAAAGTATCATTGTCAAAGGAACTGAGAACAAACATATAGTATAGGAATTACGTAAAACTAAAAGGAATTACGTAATATAGATGTGTGATGCAGTTCTACGAAAGTCTAGGGTTCAGTAAACAATTTCACACATCGTTATTTACGGGCCGGATTATGCCAAAACTCGCTGTTGGCCCGCGAGCGAAATTATTATTAAACTTGTCTAAATTCGCAGTCATATATATATATATATATATATATATATATAAATTATTATTATTTGATCATATATATATATATATATATATATATATATATATATATATATATATATATATATATATATATATATATGACTGCGAATTTAGACAATTTTAATAATAATTTCGCTCGCGGGGGGCCAATATATATATATATATCTATATATATACACACACACACACACACCCACGCACGCACGCACGCACGCAGGCACACACACACACACACACACACACACACACACACACACACACTGCAAGAAACTTCAGTAGTCGTGAAAATGGGATTACTACTAACGGAATCCCTTCCAGCAGGATCTACCAATTTTGGCTCTGTTGGCACAAACTATCCCATGATTCGTTCTTTGACTCCCTTTTCACTCCCCTTTCCTTCCTTGCAGCAACATAACTAACCCTGGTTTCTGGGGTCATCATTTTCATCCACAATATGGTCTGCTTGCTTTTGTACATGGAACTCCATTTGAAACCCAGTTTCCTCCATGGTCTCAGTATGACACTTTTCAAGTTCCCCACTCCAATTTCTTTTGATAGCTTCTCACGTAATGGTTTCGTGTTTCTTAGTTTGTGGAAATCTACTCTCTTGACTGTTTGTCTAAAAAAGTTATCATATTATTTTAATCTGCGTCATCGAGTAAACTGTATTTCAATTTATTTACTAATTTAATTTATAACTAAATTATATATATATATATATATATATATATATATATATATATATATATATATATATATATATATATATATATATATATATATATATATATATATATATATATATATATATATATATATATATATATATATATATATATACAGATGATTCCCGCTTCTCGCTGACATCGCATTTGTTCAAGAATTCCACGGAGAGGCGGTATCTGGAGACACGCCCTTTGTTACGTCAGTCATCACGTTGGACACGGGATCAGCTGTTGAATTTGAGTGACAACGTGGCTATAATATCCCCTGTTGTAGAACGGGTCACGTTCTCAGGATGCCTCGTGCTCGTGTTAGTGTCGATGGGTTTTGATGCTTTGCTCTAGTATACCGCCGGTGTCTTCTCTTTCTAGAACAGTTTGTCTTTGCGGTCAGCGAGTGTCACGTGATTGCTACGACGATGGCAAAACACGCAAACACCTTTTGGAATAACTCGGACGGCGATGTCGACTGGTCACTCACCCGCAGTTGCGATCTTTACTCATTCATCATCTACACAGTCATCGTCGGAACACTCGTCGTTTTTGGCGTCATCGGCAACAGCTTCGCTTTCTTCGTCTTTTGGAAAGACAACATCAAGACGTCGGCGTCGTTTCTCTTCCAAGGCCTGTCGTTCGTCGACTCACTTCTGCTGGTGACTATCTTCTCGATCTACACGATACCGTCGTTCGTCACGTACACAAGTTGGCTGCAGGGTTACCAGGCAATATTCCCCTACGTAGGTGTATGCATGTATCCTCTGATGCGAACGGCTCAAACGGCCTCCATATGGGTGACCGTACTGATCGCCGTCAACCGTTACATCGCCGTGTGTTTACCGTATAAAGCGTCGCGATTGTGCACCGTTTTGAAGGCGAAGAAACATTTGGCCTTCGTGCTTCTCTTCGCTGCGCTGTACAACATCCCGGTGTTTACCATGTACTGCGTCGTTTACGAGACGTCAGACAACGGTACGACGTACACGGCCGTCGCTAGTAACACGAAGCTCGGATCGGAGAAGCTCTACCACATAATCTACGATAACATATTGTATTTCATATTCCTTTTGGCCCTGCCCATTCTCATCCTGGCTGTACTGAACATTCGCCTGGTCAAAGCGCTGAAGGCGTTCCGCCGGAAGCGGATGGAGATGCTGAGTCTTCGCCAGCAGCAGGACAACAGTGTCACATTCATTCTCATAATTGTCGTCATCTTCTTAATCATTTCCCAGGGGTTGGCGCTCGTAAACCTGGTGTTGTGGAGCATGGCGCCGAAGACGAAGATATGCGGCGGTGTCCAGTTCTATCTGCGGCACATCGCCAACATGCTGACTACGCTTAACTCGGCCGTCAACTTCGTCATCTACGCCCTCTTAAACAAACGATTCCGGCACGTGCTGACACTGAACGTTTGCGCGTGCGGGGCGTTCCCACGAGGCACGTCGACGGGAAGGAGTTCCGAGACGACGGTCACCAGTCGGGTCATTGCCAGTCCAGGAAAGGAGAATGACAATACTGTGGAAAAGACGCGATTTTAAGTCCGTCGGTGTTGTCCCCCTAGTTACGGATGTAGCCCCTCGGTGCCACCGTAAGAACAGCGGTAACTACGTACAGTCGACATAGTTAACCCCTTGTATGGCGGACAACGTTGGGTTTGGAGAACGCGAGGAGAGTGCGTCTGCTACGAGTAAGTGAAACGGACGGAGGGGCTAGCAGCGACGTAGCAGTTGACGCATTCCGGAGCTACCAACTGGCGTAAGAAGAATAGCGGATTCTGTGCTACGTCGCTTTGATAATTTATGAATATGTTTTCCATTCAGAGATGTGTTTAAAAAACGAGTGTTAAATAAACATTAATTAACGCCCTGTTGTACTATTAGGTAGCTGCGCCATACACAAAATGTATATTGAACACCTGATGTTTTTTTAAACAGCCACCGAATATGTAGTAAGTAACCACGCTGTATGTTTATCGCTGTGGTGAATTAGGAGCAAGATAATGTGATTTGTAACAAAGCTATATGTTGAATGTGATATATGTTTTTTCGTTGGTCTGTAGTGATCAGTGGCTCGATATCGTTTTCGTCTTGTGACTTAACGTTCACTCCATTGAAACAACCATGTAACTAGTCAGGTTATTGCTGACAGGTATATTTCAGCCTGCTATATTGTTGCAATATTGTCTGATGAATTAATGTGAGTTTCGATATATAAAGTTAATGGCTTTGTGGATTAGAACTCCAACCTCAACTGATTTAGCTTATTCCAATTTCGGTTCGCTGATGTCCAAAATGTAGCGTGTATATAGTTTATGTAACATCCGCAGTCGACGTAATAAAAATGCGTATTTTTTATTAAATCACAGAAAGATTGGCTTTAATCATTAGCTTCTATAAGGTTCAAAATAGTGGATATCCAAAATGGCAAACAATGTAAAGGTCAATGCCAATCATGGGCGTGACTTCCATCCTCTCGCCGATCTCATAAGGTTCCATCCTCTCGCCGATCACATGAAAAAGTTACGAAATTTCACCATGGGTAGAAATCGTCAGTTTTTAGCGTTTACATTTTCACTTCAATTAATGGTCATTTTTACATTATCGGTCGATTATTACATGATCGGTCGTATATTACCTTATCATTTATTACATTATAAATTTAATTATATCATTGGTTAATTATTATATTATCGATTGATTAATAGATTATAGTTTGACTATGTAACAATCAGGGTGAAATACCAGTTTCACGGAACAGCTGTACACACTTTGCTGCTCAATGGAACAGAAGCGTGGACTCTACATCGAAAGCAAGTTAGCAAGCTGCATGCCTTACAGATGAGACACATCCCGAGCATGGAATAGCTTCTAATGCCAAAAACCTTAGATTGAAAGTTAGCAAGCTGCATGCCTTACAGATGAGACACATCGCTGTATGCCTTACAGATGAGACACATCCCGAGCATGGAATAGCTTCTAATGCCAAAAACCTTAGATTGAAAGTTAGCAAGCTGCATGCCTTACAGATGAGACACATCGCTGTATGCCTTACAGATGAGACACATCCCGAGCATGGAATAGCTTCTAATGCCAAAAACCTTAGATTGAAAGTTAGCAAGCTGCATGCCTTACAGATGAGACACATCCCGATCATGGAATAGCTTCTAATGCCAAAAACCTTAGATTGACAGGTCACGTGGCTCGTGCAAATAACAGCCGACTTCGCAAACAAAGTATATCCTCACAATTGTTGGTACTAGAAAAAATGCCGCCCTAAACTTAGATACAAAGACGTACTGAAGCGAAATGTTAAGAACTAAAGTATTGACTCAAGGCAATAATATAAACTTATCCAATATAGACCGACCTGGAGAGGACGCCTACAAAATGAACCAGTCACATTGTCAATGTTGTTCCATTATAGGTTGCAACACGCATCACGAAGTTTGGCATTTTAAATTATCGACTAAAGGTCAGTCAATACAATTATGCCTTTTCGGCTACCACATCAAACAAAGGTCCCATTCCCAAAAATGTCAGAGTATGCTTTAATTTGCTAGCATGCGGTTACGGTTATTTGTGTAGAAAAGTGATTTACAAATGGATGTCGTTGTTCATGGCCTTCACGCCATCTTTGGTACTCGAATCTCACACCAAAACCAGACGCTGAAAAAACTATAATTGAAAATAATTTCACCAGGCTTGCCAGCAGAGAGATATCTCTCAACGAATAGGTCAGAAAACTTAAGACGTATCGAAGCCGACCACTACTGTCCGTAAGTTGCCGGTCGCAGACTAAGCGCTCTGTTCGTGTTTTCTGACAAGGTTCAGTTGCCCACACTAGAGCTAGTCGCACTGAATCTATGCAAAGAGTCCGTGCTTGTGTGGCACAAAATGTCCGTGCATGTGTGGCACAAAGAGTCAGTGCACGTGTGGCACAAAGAGTCTGTGCATGTGTGGCATAAAGAGTATGTGCGTGTGTGGCACAAAGAGTCCGTGCATGTGTGGCACAAAGAGTCCGTGCATGTGCGTTATTTTCCCTTTTGTGTAACAATTTGCAGTCAGAGTGATAAAGAAAAACAAACGTTTACAGCTTTTTACGCTTCTTTTAAGTTTCGAGACGTACGTAGTGGCTTTAACACTTTAAAACTTGTAAAACAAATGTGTATGGGCTGAGAGTTGTGTCGCACGTCTTCGTTCTGGTGATCAACTTTCGCTCAAGTGTTGAAAATAAGACTTGTTGATATTCCAACGCTTAGTAAGTATTGCAGTTTCAGCACTGCAAATAGTTGGCTAAGTGTTGGCTGAAACTTTTGCAGCGTTGGAACTTTAATAATTTATTATTATTATTATTCAATGTCAACTTTTGGCTGTAAAAACATATGGATTTTACATGAAAGGAGGCATGATTATGTACGCCATGTGTTCTTTGTATGCAATTCGTGTCATTTTGATTAGTGTGACGCCTGGTGTTACTGTTACCCAACTGAACACAGACTTGTCCCTCGTAGCCCAGGTGCACCAGCAAAGTTTTCGTCTGTTTGCTGCGTCTTGCTTGTAATGAAGCTCAACTTCATGAACAGCTTCGTCTGCGCTAGATCCTGGTGTTTCACGTTCTGCAAATTGAGATGTCCCGTGATGTTAACTAGAAAGGTCAGCGGCTTCCAATAATTATGCGCCATTCAGCTTCCTGAGCACTCTAATCATATATCTCAACTCGCGCGTGCGGCGTAGCATGGCAACTCTCGACTTCGCCAGAGCACACTCTGTTGTTGTAAATGCAATATCGGTATTGTGCAATCATCTACAGATAAAACAATAACAACATGTCATAAGACAGGTTTGAAGCAGGTTACAAATGCGTGTGTTTAAATGCTAGGAGTATAGTAAATAAGAAAAACGAATTAAACATTATGGTAGAAGATATTGACCCTCACATATTTGGTATTACCGAATCATGGGCCAACACAGACATAACAGATGCTGAATTAGGATTGACATGATACGTAATGTTTAGGAGAGATCGAATAGGAAGAAGAGGAGGGAGAGTTATTTTATATGTTAAAGAATCTATTCAGGCTTATGAAATAAAATTAGAAGCAGATTGTGATGAAGCTGTTTGGTGCAAAATAGTTTCAGGAAATTCAAAATTAACTATTGGATTAGTTTACCGAACTCCAAACATAAACGAAGAGGATAACGCAGAAATGCAAAATGCTATAAAAGAAGTTAGTAAAGGGGAATGTATCATAATGGGAGATTTTAACCATGGACAGTTTCAATTGAAATCTCTAGAGAGTACAGGGGGTGAGGACCAACAATTTTTATTTTTAATTCAGGATAGCTTCCTTACTCAGCACGTGCTAGAACCAGGGGAGATAATGTATTAGATATAGTTTTGTCATCGCAAAATGAATTAGTGGACAATGTAAAAATACTTGAACCAATGGGTAACAGTGACCACAATCAAATACATTTTGACATCAATGTAAAATCAGAAAGTAAAAATTTAAAAGTATAGGAGAAATTTCCACAAAGGTAACTATAAATATATGAGAAAATACTTATCAAATAATACCGCAATTGAATGTTGGAATATTCTAAAATATAAAAAATGAGAGTATCATCGATAAATTTGTTCGCTTTAAAAAAACAAAGAAAACGGTCTAGAAAGAAAACTTGTCAAAAGACGCTATTAGAAAAATAGTGTGTGTTTAAGCAAACTATGTGGAGGGTTTATAGGCGTACAAGAAAGGATGAAGACTATGCAAATTACAAAGAGGTACTTAACCTCGCTACAACTGAAATTAGAAAATCTAAAAGAACCTTTGAAAAAAAAATCGGCAGTAAAAAAATTACAGCAAGAGTGTTTATGCTTATGTAAGGAGTAAACATAGAGTTCGAGGTAAGGTCGGATCACTGGAAAATAACAGTGGAAACATAATTTCAGACGGGTTTCAAATGACAGAGCTCTCGAATGAGTATTTCAGCTCAGTTTTTACCACAGAAGATATCAGCACATTTCCAGTTCCATTTACTAAATTTGAGACCAGTAAATCAGGGCAGTTATTTGTAACTCCTGAAATGGTAGCAAAGAAAATTAAGAAAATGAAAGATAATAAATCACCAGAAGTTGATGGGATACCACCCCACCAAAACTGCTTAAGGAAACTGTTGAGCAAATTAGTACACCACTTTCAAAATTGTTTAACTTGTCACTAGAAGAAGGAATATTTCCTTCAGAATGGAAAGAAGCAAACATTACGCCGCTATCTAAGAATGGATCGAGGAACAAGCATGAAAATTACAGACCAGTGAATTTAACATCAGTTGTATGTAAATTACTCGAAATATTAAGTAGAGACAACATGGTGGAATTCCTTGTAAAACATAAATTAATAAATACATTTCAACATGTGGTAATGGCGTAATCAACTGGATAGAAGTGTGGCTTACACACAGAAGACAGAGAGTAATAGTAGATGGTGATATTTCAAACTGGCAACACTTGGAATATTGTATTCAAGCATGGAGGCCATATCGTAAAAAGGACATAGATAAGCTAGCAAGAATAAAACGAAGAGCAACTAAAATGCTTCCAGAATTGAGAGACCTTAGTTACTAAAGCCGCTTATAACAATGTGGTTTGACAACACTAGATACCAGGAGACTAAGAGGAGACCAAATAGAAGTGTTTAAAATAGTGAACAGTTATGAGGATGTTGATAGGAATATGTTCTTCAAACTTAAAGAAGGAAGTCTGGAGACTGTATTTGTAGAGGATCAGCTTCGACTTGAAATTGAATGCAAATATCTTGCCCACATTTGTGCTATCAACAAATGGCAAAACTCTTCCAAGATAAGATTCAAAGCTGACTCTTAGTAGATCTACCTAAGCATAGGCGGACTTGCCCCATGTCGGGGCAAGCCCGGAGTCTCACATTCACATGCCAATTTACTATGCATATTTGCTAGACATACACGTCTGAGCTATGCAATTGTACTATTACGTTTACCCTTGTACATCTTAATGCAAATTAAATTATTATCTAATATAGGCCATGGGCAACACTGGATGTTAAACATGTATATAAGTCTTGTTGGTCAAAAACTAACAAGTCTAGTCTCGGGTCATTGACCTACAAGTCAAGTCTCAAGTCAATGGCCTCTAAGTCAAAGTCATGTCTCGCTTCATTCCTCTGAATTCCAAATCAAGTCAAAATGGGCGACTCAAGTCCGACTTGAATCAGCCTCGAGTCACCAGGGTTCACCAATTGCCATGATAGTTGTTGTTTTTGTGCGGTAATTTTTTTGGCAAACAATTTAGGCGGATTTTACCCCGCCAAAACATTAGTTATAAATGTTGTTAAAAAATTTAAAAAAAACGTGTCCAAGGACTGCAACGATATAAATATGACTGTGGTCAAAACAATTTCCGATCAGATTGTAACAACGTTCACATATATTTGCAATCAATCTTTTGTGACAGGCACTTTCCATGAAAAAATTAAAACTGCAAAAGCAATTCCCATGTGGAAAACTGGTGACTTTTTGTTTTCACAAATTACAGGCCTGTATCATTACTGCCTCAGTTCTCGAAGATATTAGAACACTTATTTCATGACAAATTGGATACCTTTATTGAAAAACACAATGTATTAAGTGAGAGTTAATATGGGAAGGCAATGTTAGTTGAGCCATTTTTCATTCTTTTTAATATTTGGGGCACAATAATATTCACAACTCAAAAATGTTTTTACTCATATAAACTATGATTATTAGTATATGATTTTGTTCCAATGTGTACGCATAATTATATACAGCTGATTCAAATAGGGTTGGTAAGGTGACTCACCTAACACTTGGTGTGGGGTAAGTTGTGCCACAGCGTAGAGTAAGTTAGGTAAAGGCTTTATTTGTATACTTTACATAGGCATTGTACTAACATTTAATAATAACTCAGCCAACACATCTACCCAGTGGTACCACACGTCTCCGACAAATCTACACGCTTAATTAATAAGTTGAAACACTTAATTAATATAGACTTATATGCCAATCGCAAACAGTACAACTAACAGCTAATATGTTTCGTTGTAGTTATCTGATGTCAAAATTTGTTCGGAAAATTTAATTCCTTGATGTCTTCGTTCTTTAACCGCTGTTCAACTAACCCTCCCTTGTGCCTTGTGTGGCTCAACTAACCCTCCCTTGGGCCTTGTGTGGCTCAACTAACCCTCCCTTGGGCCTTGTGTGGCTCAACTAGCCCCGTTTCGACAATTAAGCTGTTTTAATTAAATTCTTAATAATGCTTGATGTGATGTAAATAATCTTATTCACTGTGCATAGTTAAACTATTTGCAAGTGCACATATACTAAAGTCCTGTCACATACATTGATAGTTTACACACCAGCATACATTAATCACAACCACAAAAAATTTCGAAAAACATCAAAAAACATACTTTTAATTCACGTTTCCTTACTGTTGTGACACATAACAAATATTGTACGTCAGTCGTGTTCTAATAACATGTTCAATCACTGGGTGGTACCATGTAACTGTCGAAGCAGTAGTTTCCTGGGAAACATACGTGGGTCAACTAACCCAGTGGCTCAACTAACACTGCATTCCCCTGTGGTTTCAGATCCAACAGATCTACATCTTTGGCTTTACTAGAAGTGGCTGAGGAGACAACTTCTGCTTTTGAAAAAACTACTATGGGGGTGTTTATCGATTTAAAAAATGCCTTTACTCTAATATGATATGATAATTCCAATATAACAACACGCCATTATAGGGGTCACGGCACACACACCTGCTCTTTTTTGATTGGCTAATAAAATAAAATGGCCTCCGTCATTAGTACACTGATGATCGCAAGGGGTCAGCCAAGCATGACGTATCGTCCTGATCTGGTTCTGCACGTCATCGTTCAGTGACGCATCCTTCAGTGCGTGAAGCTTCTGTGGCGTAGCAGGGAAGTACTTAGAGACGGAGTGTATTCTCATCTTCATGTTGTGCTCTGGCGGCGAGTCTGTTGACAAAAATGCACGTGACAAGGTGTCTGCAATGTACATTTTAGACCCTTGTGACGTCACGAGATTATCGCCTGGCTGCACCAGACCAAGAGCCACGCTGACCTCAAGTCCTAAAATCGGCACGCTCTTCTCTCTGGTGACGTACAGCTCGGCAGTAATGCGTTTGTTACCAACTTGATACTTCACTTCGGCAACACCGTCATGTTCGACTACTCCGCCTACAAGTGTTCTGAGAACGACAGAGCTGATGTTCAGTTTTGGCTTATCTCTGATGTGCTTCCATGTTTTTATTGGCATCGTATTTGTCCCTGCACCCGTGTCCACCTTCATCTTTATGCGTGAATTGCACACATTGACGTACGTGTACCATGAAGACGATGCATCGTGTTGTAACGATTCCACATATTTGGCGACCGAGTGAAGGAAGAACTCATCCTCGCTGCTGTCTTCATCATGACCATGCGGTGTCGTCACAGCGGGCATTGATTTAGATTTACACTCTGCTGAGTAGTGGTTTCGCCCGTTGCACTTATAACACGTAGCGCCGTACGCTGGGCACTTGCGTCCTTCATGCTTGGTTCCGCAGCGTCTGCATAGCTGGTGTTTGTTTGCACTGGTGGCGGCACGGTGGTCGTTCTTACATGACAAGTATCCTTGGTTGCTACGCTGAAACAAGGGAGTAGACTTTGTATCTTGCTTCACTCGATGTCTTTTTCCGTAGTTGACAGCCTTCTCTGTGGTTGATTGTGTGTCGTGTGTTGACATTGACCTGACCTCATTCTGTGTCACCTCAAACGCAACGCATAGATCACGTGTTTTAGTTAGGGTTAACTTCTCTTGTTTCAAGAGCCGCTCCTTCAGGGCTTTCTCATGGGGCGCAATAGAAAACACGATTTTGTCTCGAATCATGTTCTCTTTCTCTGCAAACTCGCATGCATCTGCTAAGTTTTGTATTGCTGTCAGGTAATCAACAAACGGCTGTTGTTCGGCCCGCATGTATGTCCAGAACTGGTATCGGCTGAATACATTTAGTTTTAGACCATTGAAGTGATCTTCGAACTTTTGCATTACCTGAACGTAGCTTTTGCTGTCTTCGCCGGCAGCCTCATCGAAGGTGAAATGGTTGTATCGTTCGACTGCGTCTGGTCCAATCGAAGCCAACAACATGGATCATGGCGATTTCTATGTTGTCGACTTTTGCATCGCTCTCTGTGGCCGTCATAAACAGGTTAAATCGCTGTTTCCATAAACGCCAATTGTCGGCAAGACTTATACTGTCCGGCGGCCGGAATTTGAGCAACATTTTACGATCTTACCGCTTCCGTCTAGATACCATGTAATATGCTGTGATAATTCCAATATAACAACACGCCATTGTAGGGATCACGGCATACACACCTGCTCTTTATTGATTGGCTAATAAAATAAAATGACCTCCGTCATTAGTACACTGATGATCGCTAGGTGTCACCATATAATTCAATATGTCACATTTACTATATACCACGAGTTACTACTCAAAAATCTAGACCAATAACGTATTAGAGGATTTGCATATAATTGGATAAAGAGTTACCTGAGAAATATAAATAAGTAAATATGCTAATGGGGGTACCGCAAGGTTTCAATTTTAGGGCCCATGTTATTTATATTATATATAAATTGCATATGTAATGTACCAAGGTTACTCAAATTTGTGTTATTTGCTAACTGTGATACAACTGTGATACAAATATATGTGTCGGTGGAATTTCTATAAATAGAATGTACATGACAACATTGTTGGGGTAATAATATGTGAAAAATTTAATTGGAAAGAGCTTATTAAAGTGATACAATAAAAAAACAACTAAACAATTTTACAAAACAAGTCACGTTTTAAATAATAAAGCACTCTATGTTCTATACTGTTCATCGGATTTACCTTATATTTACCATATATGATGTAATGTGCAGAGGTTTGGGGGAACAAACACATAACCAAAATACTACCTTTATTTGTAAAACAAAAAACTAATAAGGTTTGTATAGTTAAGAGACTTGATCATACCACTCATTTATTCTTTAAATTGCATACTTTGATTTATTTAAACGGAAAACGGCTATGGTAATGTTCAAAGCATATTTAACAAGATTTAATAAGATATGTCATCCAAGCCAAAGGCCCAGATAGCAAGTGGACAAGGAAGCCATTGGCCTATCGAGAGTCCATCAACGTTCATCGACGTGTAACTTCCTGATATCCAATCTACACTGATCCTTTACTAATTTGACCTCATGTCCTCTTGAGTGAGAAAAACATAGTACAATCTATCAATATTTTCATACCCATTCAATATATTGAAATTTTATCTTCTGTTAAGCTCCTTGTCTCTAGGGTTGTTAAACCACATTCTTTCAGGCGGTCTTTATAACTAAGTTCTCTCAGTTCTGGAAAAAATTTAGTTGCTCTCCTCTGTATGCGTTCAAGCGTATCTATATCCTTCTTGCGATATGGTATCCACGCTTGTATACAGCATGCTAAATGAGATCTTACTATTGCTTTATGCAGATGTAGAATTAGTTTTTCCTTTTATGCTATGTTTTTCCTAATCAACACAAGAATGTGATTACCCTTTGAAGCTGCAATACAACACTGTTTTGAAACATTCATATCAGCACTTGTTGTTATTCCCAAGTTCTTTTGTTTTACATTAGTACCTAGTATTTTCCATATTATAGTTTATATCCAAGTTACGTGACATTACGGCATGTGCCGTCTATATTAAAATTTGCACACAAAAACAAAAGCCGAAAACAAGATTTTACTTTCGTTTTTTTAAACATACTCAGAACAACAACGTCAGGATAAATAATCCGATTAATTGCAGATTTGTTTTGCAAATTACATAGCGAACTTTTGGTGGAAATACAAATGGATAAACGTTAAAACTGCTAAGACAAAATCGGAAAAGGCTAAAACAATAATAGAGGCACACTTCCCAACAGTGGCGCATTTCTCCCCAACAGTGGCACCACTCTCCCCAACAGTGCCACCATTCTCCCGAACGGTGGCACCACTCTCCCCAACAGCGTCGTCCCCCAGCATGTCGCCACTCTCACAACTTGATCATAATGACTAAATTCAAGAAACTATATATGTTACAGAAAAAAAGTCATACTTTAATCTTGATTACCATGATGATACGTCTGTATTTTTCCACAGCTCAAAACTACTTAAACTTCATGATTTAGTTACATACAAGACTATGATTATACTCTATAAAGTAAACAATCACTCTTTAGATGGTCGTGCAAACACATTATATGTCGTATGACGTCAGCTATGTCCCTTCAGCAGCAGCAACAGAACACCATACTATGCACAAGTATTATGTTGTTGCTGTTGTTGTTGTTGAATAAACTTTCATTCATTCATATTAAACTCAAAATGGACAGTAACGAAACGACATGCATAAGTGGTTGGCTAGGCAACGCGATTGTTGTTTTCGACTTGTTACGTCATGACAGCTGTGCACCTGACCGCGTAACATAGTTTCAAACAAAAACAAACGTTTTTGTGTTCCTAGACACATTTGCAATGCAAACACTATTCACAACTGTGTGTAAATGAAGCTGAAAAAATTCTTGAAAACAATAAGGTACAAAATGAAATAAAGATGAGCAGAATCTGCACATCAAAAGTAAGTTGTGGTAGTGGTGAAATTGTTAGTAGCAACCGAAGTTGACCGAGCAACATTGTACTACGATTCACTTAATCAGTTTGTTTGTCTTACATCCCTCAAAATATCAAATGTCTTTTATGCATCACAGCTACAATGTTTGTTCCCTGTCAATGTATGTCAGTTAGTGAAAGTCAATGAAATAATAAAACAATAGAAATGTTAAAGTGCGTTTATCTAACAGTTATTCCTGATGTGATCATGGGCATCTGCGCACCGCTGAATAAATGATTTAGCCCTTTGCACGTTCTGCTTGTAGTAAATGGTTATAAAGTGCATTTTAATGACACAATATGATAATGTTATATGTGTACATCTGTTGTACCACAACAATACACGTGATACATTACACGTATATCATTGATACAATGAGCGACAATTGGAAGGTACAACAATTCGCACGCTTCGTTAATCCAGCTAAAATCCCTTGTGAAACAGAGTGTGCCGAGACACTGGTATATATCCCACGCAACGTGTCGATGTGAGCTGAGCCGCGCGTTCTTCGTGTCACTTGCTGTCTTGGCCCGTCGTTCAGGAGCAAGGCGCACGCGCCCAACTTGAAAGAGCAATTCAATGAAAGGCCTTTCAATGCCCGTCCGCCAATCAACCAGTCCCCATCCAATTAATTTCCCGAAAGCTAAGAATCGATTGATCGTAATAATATTACAATTGATTAGCCACAGCAACTGTCAAATATATGTTTGAATAGGTCGATTTACCAGGGATACTAATGTACTTAGCAGCCCTTGACTAGAGAGGATGACAGTAGACAACAACGCGGGCAATTTCTGCTTTTAACTGACATCTCAGCTGTTCGAGAATTCCACGAAGAGCCGGTGTCTGGAGACACGCCCCTTTTTACGTCAGTCATCGCGTAGGACGCGGTATCGGCCTTGGGTATGAGTGACAACGGGGATCTGACAACAAGCGTTGGTAGAATCGGCGTTGTTCTCAGTACGCCACGTCTCCGCCGCACCCAGCTGGATTCCCCTGTGTTTATATCGACGGACTTTGACGCTTCACTTCAGTCTGCCGCTTGTGTCTTCTCTTCCCAGCACAGTTTGTGTTTGTGGTCAGCGAGTGTCACGTGATTGCTACGAGGATGGCAGGACATGTAAACAGCTCGTGGAATATGTCGGATGACGATGTCTACTTTGCGCTTCGACATAGCTGCAACCTCTACTCATTCATAGTCTACACCGTCATCATCGGAATGCTTGTCGTTGTTGGCGTCACCGGCAACAGCTTCGCTTTCGTAGTCTTCTGGAAGGACGACATCAAGACGTCGACGTCGTTTCTCTTCCAGGGCCTGTCGCTCATCGACTCAACGCTGTTACTTACGGCTATTCCATTATACTCGATCCAATCATTCGTCGAGTACACTGGCTGGCTGCAGGGTTACGGTGCAATAGAAGCCTACATATTCGTATACGTGTTGCCTCTGTCTCGAACGGCTCATGCGGCCTCGATATGGGTGACCGTACTGATCGCCGTCAACCGATACATCGCCGTGTGTATACCGTATAAAGCGTCGCGATTGTGCACCGTTTTGAAGGCGAAGAAACAGTTGGCCGTCGTGCTTCTCTTAGCTGTCCTGTACAACATCCCGGCGTTTACAAAGTACCGCGTCGCATACACTGCAGACAACGGTACAACATACCCGACAGTCGCTCGTAACTGGAAGTTCGCATCGGAGAAGCTGTACGGCACATTCTCCATATTGTTTTTCATATCGCATTTAATATTCCTTCTGGCCCTGCCCATTCTCATCCTCGCGGTGCTGACCATTCGCCTGATCAAAGCGCTGAAGGCGTTCCGCCGTAAGCGGATGGAGATACAGAGTCTGCGTCAGCAGCAGGACAACAGTGTCACATTAGTTCTCATAATCGTCGTCATCGTCTTCATCATCTGCCAGGTGCCGGCGCTCGTTAACCATGTGATATTGGTCATGGCTCCGATCAAGGCGATAAGCTGCGGCCATTTCTTTTCCTATCTAGAGCACATCGCTAACATGCTCATCATACTTAATTCGGCCGTCAACTTCGTCATCTACGCCCTCTTCAACAAACGATTCCGATATGACTCAAACCGTGTGCACGTGGTGCGTGTTGACAGACGACAGGCAGAACTGCAAGTCGACGGATAGGAGTCCTGGCACGGCCGTAACCAATCGTGTCATGGACAGTCCAGAGAAGGAGAACGACAATAGCGTCGAAAACACGCGCTTTTAGGTGCGTATATCGGATGGTCTCTGTCGTTACGGATATAGCTCCTTGATGTACCTTGGTTCTTTGATGTAACCGTAAGAACAGCCGTGACTATGTACAGTCGATACAGTTATAGCTATGTGTATAGTTGACAACGTTGGGTGTGGACAATGCGAGGACACTGTCGTCAAAAACAAATTGTTTTATCAGTGTTGTTGTGCATTGTACGGATCTCAACTATGACCACTGTGGTATGACAGTGTTAACCAGATATGAATACAGTGGCGTAATGCTTTGCACAAGGTATGTAACATCCCACATGGCTCGCACAGAGAATTAATATTATTAATTGCTGAATGTGTACTTTTAGGTGGTGTTTTGGCTGCATAACGTTTTACAGAACAGTAGCCTTGTCAGAAAACATGGTTGTTAATCATAAGACAAATACCATGACATTTGCTTATAGGTCCAGTATGGCCCAAATTGTAAGACACATTACGACCAAATATAACGTGACACATCATGAACTATTGCATAGGCATATGAGTAGTATTTAGTATACAGGTTAAGAAATGTGAAATATAAGAGTAAATGCTACATACTATGATTTCGCAAATACGATTTGTGAATTATTCGTAGTGAAAAAATTTAATAATGACGCTGTCTTAAATAAGTAAGAATGTGATACTGCGAATTCATATCTAGCCACAATATAATTTGTTTTCTAACTGATGTTTCTTATAAGGAACTTTATAATTTGATTAATATGTACATGTTTTTGGATCTTGAGTTCGAATAAAGATGGCAATAATAATAATTGCAATCGAACATTGAGACTCTGAACCCCATATTTGGATTTCAGCTTTCCGCCTGTTTATTAAAAAAGTATAGATGTTATCTTGCATTATGTTGTCTTACATTAAGTTATCTTGCATTATGTTATCTTGCATTATGTAGATCCACAGGACTAATATAACACATTATTAACAGTACATCAAGTGCATGCGGATTACTAAAAAATGGTTTATCGAAGAACGGATAAATGAAACTTGACTACGGAAAAGGGCTGATAAATGCAGAAAATGCCCCGCGATAGTTATTCCCCCTGGATGAAGCTAATGACATCGGCCCAGTTGACAACAAACACGAACACGGGCTTGAAATCAAGTTTGTCAGTTCTTCGATAATACGTGTTTTCTTCAGTAATCTGAATGTTTTTGTGTGGGATATATCTGGTTACACATTAACTGTCAACATTTATCCGTTGTTTCATGTGTCCGTTTCCGGACACCGTCTAATGGATTCAACTGATCGAGTAACACGGTAAGACGATTCACTTAGCCCAACGGTTCTCAACATGGGGAACGTTTCCGGACACCGTCTAATGGAATCAACTGATCGAGTAACACGGTAAGACGATTCACTTAGCCCAACGGTTCTCAACATGGGGAACGTTTCCGGACACCGTCTAATGGAATCAACTGATCGAGTAACACGGTAGGACGATTCACTTAGCCCAACGGTTCTCAACATGGGGAACGTTTCCGGACACCGTCTAATGGATTCAACTGATCGAGTAACACGGTAGGACGATTCACTTAGCCCAACGGTTCTCAACATGGGGAACGTTTCCGGACACCGTCTAATGGAATCAACTGATCGAGTAACACGGTAGGACGATTCACTTAGCCCAACGGTTCTCAACATGGGGAACGTTTCCGGACACCGTCTAATGGATTCAACTGATCGAGTAACACGGTAAGACGATTCACTTAGCCCAACGGTTCTCAACATGGGGAACGTTTCCGGACACCGTCTAATGGATTCAACTGATCGAGTAACACGGTAGGACGATTCACTTAGCCCAACGGTTCTCAACATGGGGAACGTTTCCGGACACCGTCTAATGGATTCAACTGATCGAGTAACACGGTAAGACGATTCACTTAGCCCAACGGTTCTCAACATGGGGAACGTTTCCGGACACCGTCTAATGGATTCAACTGATCGAGTAACACGGTAGGACGATTCACTTAGCCCAACGGTTCTCAACATGGGGAACGTTTCCGGACACCGTCTAATGGATTCAACTGATCGAGTAACACGGTAAGACGATTCACTTAGCCCAACGGTTCTCAACATGGGGAACGTTTCCGGACACCGTCTAATGGATTCAACTGATCGAGTAACACGGTAGGACGATTCACTTAGCCCAACGGTTCTCAACATGGGGAACGCCTACTCCCGATTGTACGTCATAGGTTTTCCAAGGGTTACGCGGAGGGTTGGCTGAAGCTAAGGTTACGACGTGCAATGATACAAAAATTTTGTCGATTTATGCTGTCGACGAAGAAGAAATTGTGTTTCTGTAATACTATCAAATTCACACAAAACATAGTCCTTTCGAACAAATATTCGACGCTGTTAGAAAACGTCGTGATACAAGTCCATCGATTGCTATTCTCGAAGGAGCTACAGTTTTCCCAGTAAATATAGTTCGTTGTTGCTCTCCTCTTCATCCATGCAGTCCGGGTGAGGCTGGAACCGTCAATTATTTTCCCCTTCTTCTTCATCACTAATTCCGTTTCACTGCCGTGTCCACCACCCATCTCTTCTCCCCCATCCCTCGCTCTCATTCTCCACTCCGCTCCCACTCCCGCCAAATCTCTCTTCAAGCAGTCCTCCCATCTCAGTCTCGGTCTTCCTCTTCTCCTTCTACCCTCTACTCTAAGCACACCCGCATTCGTCGTCAACCGTACCCCTTCCATTTTTTCTACATGCCCACCCACATTAGCCGGCACCCCACTAGCTTCTCTACTATCTCTCTCTCTCTCTCTCTCTCTCTCACTCTCTCTCACTCTCTCTCTCTCTCTCTCTCTCTCTCTCTCTCTCTCTCTCTCTCTCTCTCTCTCTCTCTCTCTCTCTCTCTCTCTCTCTCTCTCTCTCTCTCTCTCTCTCACTCTCTCTCTCTCTCTCTATCTCTCTCTCTCTCACTCTCTCTCTCTCTCACTCTCTCTCTCTCTCTCTCTCTCTCTCTCTCTCTCTCTCTCTCTCTCTCCCTCTCTCTCTCTCACCCTCTCTCTCTCTCTCTCTCTCTCTCTCTCTCTCTCTCTCTCTCTCTCTCTCTCTCTCTCACTCTCTCTCTCTCTCACTCTCTCTCTCACTCTCTCTCTCTCTCTCTCTCTCTCTCTCTCTCTCTCACCCCTTGAACTTTCCTCCACGCACTCGCCCCAGCTTGTATTCGAATGTCCGTCTCCGTACTGCCGTCCCCGCAAACCGCTCCAGCCAAATATACAAATATGTCTCTTTGGTTCAGTTTCTTTCCTTCCAATCTCATATCTAGATATTTTTGCTGCCCGATCCAAAGCACCTCCACGCTTCTCTAGACTTACTCTCAGTCCGTGTCTTCCACTCTACCAATCGTTTTTGGAGGCCTGCCTCACTGTCCGCAACTAATGCCAGGTTATCTGCATATATCAGCTGGCGGAGAGTGTCCCTCGTGATCGTACTCGCTTCCCTACTGATCACCTCCACTACTACGATGAACAACAGTGGGCTTGGCGTACTCCCCAGTCCCAGGCCGACGTCCTTATCTCTTCACATGTGCCTTCGACCATCCACATGTCCGCCTCTGAGACGCCCATCCACCTCACTGTGACCATGGCCATCTCTCTCAGAACTGTGTCGTATGCCTTTTCAAAGTCTATGCCATATTATCCTGTCCATCCAGTCTCTTTTCCACCAGTTGTCACAGAGTGAACACCCCACCCCGTCCTCTTCGTATACAGTGAAGAAGTAACTGTGGACCCACTTCATGCCCACCGGTCATGGCCAACAACAAGCCAGTGACTCCAACAAAAGGAGCTGCAGCCATAGCAATGAACCAAACCTGTCATCGATCGATTTTGAAAAGACCGTGTCTGACTCGGGACCTTTTGCGATGAGATAAATACCCGCAGTGAACCAATTAGAGCCGGCTACGGGCCGTAGAGCGGCGACCTGTGGACTCAGTACCCATCAGACATGGGGCAATTAACTTGAAAAGTTAATTAATTAAATTACCATTAACTCAGAAATGTTCCAGTTAAATTAAATTAAATTAATCTCACACATTTCTCAGGTCATTTAAATTAAATGAACCTCCCAAATTCTTCAATTAAATTGAATGAACAATTAACTTTAATTCAATTAACAATTAATTTATATTTTGGTGGAAATGCAGAATACATTCATTTCACTGTTTTTTGTAAGTCTAAGCACATGATACAAGTCATCGTTGAAATAATAATATGCTAATTGTTATTTACACATCTTATAACAGTTCTAAAATCACAAGTAAGTTCGTAAACGTTACTGTCATGACAGCACAGTGTTCATATATATATATTGATGGAATTACTTTACTTATTACATCTGAGGAACATTATTATTATCAACAAACAAATCTGAACATTATTGTTGACTTATAAAAGAAATGTGTTTTGTAACTTTGTTTGGAAAAGATTTGCCTAAACAATATTTATATACCAAGACATTTGTTCATGGGGTATTTGATCACATTTTAAAAGTTGTAGATGTTTGTTAAATGTTTTTCTGAAAGGAATGTAAAGTTGTGGCTGAAGATTTGCAGGGTGTGAAGTTTCCTTCTATATCCAACTACCAAATTAACAAAACCTGGTAACTACATACATAATTTCTATGTACCAAGTTGTTATTTATGTAGTGTTTTAATGCTAAATCATTAGGTTTCCCCTTTATACACTAGCGTTTAAATATGTATACACATTGTTATGTATCACTAGAACTGGCTTGCTTTTCAGTCCAGTCCCAAACTGAAGCTATTTTACTTTTCTCTGCATGTCATATGCACACTTGCAGATGTACAGAAAAAAATAGATACATAATCTAATGCATAGGTGTAATGCATAGATCCACTTGGCTGCAAGTTGCCAGCCAAACATGTTTAATTTAGCCAGAGATTTGCAGAAGCCATCATTTGTCATCAACTTATCACGCTACCGATAATGTAAACAATACCGATAATCTAGTCAACCATAATGTAGTAATCCAGCTGTGTTATTTTGAACATGTACAAGTTTGAACAAGTTCTGACTTCTTTAAACCGTGTTTACAGCTACATTTAATAACTAATAGATAATTACTCATTTACAACGGAAAGTGTTCGACAACTATGAGAGTTTGACCGACAATGTCGAGGTATAGCCTACACAATATAAAAATCATTAAATTCACTGGTCGTAAACGGCATGACCTCTTGACCTATCATGGGTGCAGTTTGGGTAGTGTTGATCCCACCATCGTGGCCGGGGCTCCTGCATTGTTGATTGTTGATGCAATGTCTTACCAAAAGATGCACCATTATATCTAACGAGTGTTAATAGTATGTTGCGTCAACACGGCAGCAACGCGTGTTATTCAAATCAACCCGGCTTGACAGGACGTTTTTTGTAGTTGGCTTTGCATAATCATGGCAGCCCCTCTTCAATGGAACTGGACATCAGCAGTGCATCTTTGTTTGATCTTGTTTGTGTATTTATCTTCAGGTATTAATCCTATAGAACAATGTTTCCTGTGTGGCACAAAGAGTCCGTGCATGTGTGGCACAAAGAGTCCGTGCATGTGTGGCACAAAGAGTTCGTGCATGTGTGGCACAAAGAGTCCGTGCATGTGTGGCACAAAGAGTCCGTGCATGTGTGACACAAAGAGTCCGTGCATGTGTGGAACAAAGAGTCCGTGCATGTGCGGCACAAAGAGTCCGTGCATGTGTGGCACAAAGAGTCCGTGCATGTGCGGCACAAAGAGTCCGTGCATGTGTGGCACAAAGAGTCCGTGCATGTGTGGCACAAAGAGTCCGTGCATGTGCGTTATGTTCCATTTCGTGTAACAATTCGCAGTCAGAGTGTTAAAGAAAAACTAACGTTTACAGTTCTTTACTCTTGTTTCAAGTTTCGAGACGTGCGCAGTGGCTTTAACACTTAAACTTCTAAAACAAATGTGCATGGGCTGAGCGTTGTGTCGCACGTCTTCGTTCTGGTACTCAACTTTCGCTGAAGTGTTGAAAATAAGACTTATTGATATTCCGACACGTAGTAAGTATTGTAGTTTCAGCACTGCAAATAGATTAGTAAGTGTTGACTCTACCTTTTGCAGCGTTGGAATTATAATAACTAATTATTATTATTATTAAATGTAAACTTTTGGTTGTTATCATCATATGGATTTTACATTAAAGGATGCATTATTAATCATGCCATGTGTTCTTTCTATGCAATTCATGTCATCTTGATTAGCGTGACGCCTGGTGTTACTGCTGCCCAACTAAGTGCTCCACGTCTGAACAGAACAGGGTCATACATCCAGAACAAACTTGAAAGGATATCACGAGTAAACATAATTTTGCCTACAGTGTCACTGCACGGTGTACACGTAATGATTGCACATGGAGTGCCTTACCGTTGACCGGTCGTAGCATGTATTGTCTCTTGTTTGTTGCACTATCGTTTGTTTGAACACATGTTTGATATAATCACAATATCTGAAACATGGCTAGATCCATGCGAAAACTGTGAAGAGTATAAATTAACCTCAATCTGGACCTAACTGGCGAACAGTTTCAGGTCCTCAGCCATCTGGCATGTGTGTCTTGTGTCGATTTGACAGTTTGTTGGTTCGCACTAACCGGCTCGATCCTTGTTATCGAACAAATCGAGAAACTTCCTCGTTTCCATAATTGTCCCCATTTTGGATCGGCCGATATCGAATCGATCAGCCAACTGCCGATGGCTTCTGTCATTGCTATATCTGATCAAATCTATTTTTGTGTGTAAACTCTACTCGTTCCTAACACGTCTTTTCGCTTTTGCTTCAATTTCGCATACACCGGCAATGATGAATTCGTAAATCATACTGCATAGTCTTCCTTTACTGACTAATTCATTTCATTGTACAACATTTTTCCATGTTAATTGACTCCAACAGAGCTGTTCCGTCATTAAGCAAATGATCACGCGCCTAAAAGCCGACGCCATATTGGCAGCTTCGATTTTCTGTAAATCTATTCATCCACTAAGAATTTCAGTTCAAAGCGTTACGTACTTAAGATGGGTCTTGCTTCTTTCATTGTTTTCCGAAGTTTACTGACCTGAGAGAGAGAGAGAGAGAGAGAGAGAGAGAGAGAGAGAGAGAGAGAGAGAGAGAGAGAGAGAGAGAGAGAGAGAGAGAGAGAGAGAGAGAGAGAGAGAGAGAGAGAGAGAGAGAGTTTGCAAGACTGTAGTAGGAGGCGACGAAGGTAGGAGAGGGCATTCCATTGTTGTGCATTTTTGTAAGTACGATATGCGTGATTTGACTCGTTTTACTAATTTCCGTCCATAGTGCTATTCTTAAAGTGCATTATTATGTATTAAGTTAAATGCCTTCAATTTGTGTTCTTATTTGCTGCATTATATAAATTATATCTGGCAAGGAAGTGTATATTATTGAACCCTGTTCGTTGTAGCTTGGTTCGCCAGGACACTGGTCGTTTTATCATTGAGCATCATATCTATTACAACATATCTATTACAACATATATATTACTACATATCTACTACTACAGATTTGATAGTGGCCCTGCTGGTTGCGCCACGAGATATTTCCACAGAACCTGCTTTACCAATATGGCTACCTGATTGCAGCACTAACTCTTTTTTTGTAACGTGGGCTCTGATCGTTTGACCTTTGTTTTCGTCATATGTCTTCAATACTGATGATAATTTCGATAACTCACGTCGACCCAAAGCGATTTGACGGTCACTCGCTCCGAGATCATCAACGACAGAAAGGTATAGAGGAGACATTTTGCAAAACCACGTGCAAGTCTGCGAGCCGATTTGTGTGTCAAATACTAACTACGGATAAAACGCAGCTCGTTTCCTTGTGTTTGTCAAGTCAAATAGGTTGATTACGGTACGTTTATGCACCAGTTACACAGAACTGTCAGATGTCCGAAGTAACGTGACCGTTTGATTTGGCAATAAGCGGCTAATCAGGAGATTTCTTGCACGCAACACTTCTAATAAATATCAGAATTGTCAGAGACTAAACACTGAATTGTCGGCATGGCAACATCTAGCAAAGGGCGTCGTCGTGAAGACCATGAACTATGCGTTCGTGCATGCGGTCTAAACCAGTGGCAGTTCCAGCACGTTCTGGTCGAAATTAATTCACAATGCCGATATCTTCTGTACTACAGCGAAGTGCGCCGGTTATTAGTCGATGTGTCATTCACGAACCATCATACGATTAGCGTGTTAATGGAGCTGAAGGGAACAAAAGTACCGGAATTCGGTGACTCATGCATATGTGTGGGTGACCTTGCTTTTCTGGTCGACATCACGGGATATCTCAATTTGCTAAACATGCAACTCAAGTGACGAGAGCAGGAGAAGTCGTTCACGTAGGTAAACTTTACGGAACGCAGGCGGAACAAACATAACCGAATATCGGCAAATTGAATCGCCCTTTGACATTTTTTGAGAATGTAGCCTTTGTTTTTTTATTGCGGCAGCGGAGCAAGCATAATTGTATTGGATGTCGTGTCAGCAATAATTTATAACGCCAAACTGCACCAGGCCAACATCACGACGCATGTTGCAACTGATAATATAACAACACCAACACCATAGTAACCGATAATGCAACAACACCAACAATATAGTAACCGATAATGTAACAACACCAACAATACAGTAACCGATGTTGTAACAACACCAGCAAATTAATATCCAATAATGTAATAACATCAACAATATGGTAACCAATAATGTACTAATCAACCGATATTGGATATAAAGCTAAATAAATGAAAATAAAACTGGACAATGTCGTAATCGATAATGTAATAGTTATCCCAGGATATGACACAATGTAATATAATAATATAATGTAATAGCTGATCACGTAATAAACGATGGATCATCTAAAACAGTCGATAATCCAATAACGGATAATATATAATCACACTATGTTATTATTAACAGGAACCGAACATGTAATAACTTCCTCAAATATTAATATAATAATAGATTCACTAAATAATTGATGTAGACAAATATTTCTTTATGTTGTAAACAAGACTGATGGGTTAAATATTCACAAAAATGTTGGAAGCGTACCATCATGAAACATAATTTACAGTGTTATTATGTAAACATAATATATACAAGTATATAGAAAATATTAACATTGACTTATCGTTAAATATATCCCCTCTTGTATTTTGTACTATCGTGGTTGCATGTTTTATATGTGTCTGTTGCACTATCGTTATTGCATGTTTAATAGGTGTCTGTTGCACTATCGTTATTGCATGTTTAATAGGTGTCTGTTGCACTATCGTTATTGCATGTTTTATAGGTGTCTGTTGCACTATCGTTATTGCATGTTTTATAGGTGTCTGTTGCACTATCGTTATTGCATGTTTTATAGGTGTCTGTTGCACTATCGTTATTGCATGTTTTATAGGTGTCTGTTGCATTATCGTAGTTGCATATTTTATAAGTATCTGTTGCACTATTGTGATTGCATGTTTTATATGTGTCTGTTGCACTATCGTTATTGCATGTTTTATATGTGTGACAATGTCGCGCAATTGTCGTGTAATAATTAATGCCATTGGACTATAATAGCCAGTTAACGTGTTTTAATTTACTGAATGTATACCGTATACGTCACATACATATTCAATTTCATAATCATCAAACAAAGAAAATAAATAATAATCAACGCCTCGCTATACTGCGAGTATAACTTAAAGAAAAATGGATTAACAATTAAAACGATTCACATTATCGCTCAAACGCAGTTCACCCGTCGCTCGATAACGATTCACCTATCACTTGAATATCGATACACACTACTTGTGTCACTGGTTCCCAGACAGTCCATCTTTTCCTGTCGCTGAACCGACCATGCCCCCACTCGACGCTCCAGCTCGCCCTCTGTTGCGTGTAAGTCTATCGGCTATACAGCCCACGCTGGTTGCCAGTCGTTATATCCCAAGCTGGTTGCCAGTCGTTATATCCCCAAGCTGGTTCTGCATGGTACAATTTAACCAAATCACCACGCTGACAGTAAATAATTACCATATACACATGAATAACAACGCAATGATAATCATATCTGTTTACCAATTCAATTATACGAAATACGAATACAGGGCGTATCACCCGACAAGCTCTATGCCAACAATGGCCGTCACGCTTTAGGCAAATGACTTAATTCTAAACCCATATTTACAGTAGTTGACTCTTCACCTTCATAACATGTATTAACACATAGGACATTCGAATATATCTAAATATATACACACATATTATCAGTTAACAACGTAATAGATAATACTTACGCCTGTCGCTCCTGGCATTGTTCAAATTGTGTTGCGTCATGCAGCTTTTACTGACCCATAATTTCAGTATTGCAGAATAGTTGTCTTCTCTCAACTTATCTCTGTCCGTCCCTTCACTATCGTAGCCGCCTTCTCGCGAATTAAAATCGATCGACCGTCTCTTTAAATATTGTAGCCGCCTTCTCGCGAACTACAATCGATCGACCGTCTCTTTAACTATTTTAGACGCCTTCTCGCGAACTACAATCGATCGACCCCGGTTAGAACAGTCCCCAGCGTATATATAGTCTACCAGTCAACGATACGCTTCAGTAAACATTACCGGCCTATTACCTAACATAATGCCCATTTCTAGGACTACTGCCTAGCCTGGCTCGACAATAACTATAGAAACCTTGTTACGTAAGATAGTGTGTTTTACCACGACTGCAGCACAACCACAAAATAAATGTACAATATACAAACTGTCACAACAACTGTCATAAAATAAATGTATAATATATACATTGTCACAATATGTATCTGTTGCACTACTGTGGTTGCATGTTTTATATGTGTCTGTTGCACTATCGTTATTGCATGTTTTATATGTGTCTTTTGCACTATCGTGGTTGCATGTTTTATAGGTGTCTGTTGCGCTATCGTGGTTGCATGTTTTATGTGTATCTGTTGCACTATTGTGGTTGCATGTTTTATGTGTATCTGTTGCACTATCGTTATTGCATGTTTTATAGGTGTCTGTTGCACTATCGTGGTTGCATGTTTTATAGGTGTCTGTTGCACTATCGTTATTGCATGTTTTATATGTGTATGTTGCACTATCGTGGTTGCATGTTTTATATGTGTGTGTTGCACTATCGTTATTGAATGTTTTATATGTGTATGTTGCACTATCGTGGTTGTATGTTTTATATGTGTGTGTTGCACTATCGTGGTTGCATGTTTTATATGTGTATGTGCGTTGCACTATCGTGGTTGCATGTTTTATGTGTATCTGTTGCACTATCGTGGTTGCATGTTTTGTGTGTATCTGTTGCACTATTGTGGTTGCATGTTTTATGTGTGTCTGTTGCACTATCGTTATTGAATGTTTTATAGGTGTCTGTTGCACTATCGTGGTTGCATGTTTTATAGGTGTCTGTTGCACTATCGTTATTGCATGTTTTATATGTGTATGTTGCACTATCGTGGTTGCATGTTTTATATGTGTGTGTTGCACTATCGTTATTGAATGTTTTATATGTGTATGTTGCACTATCGTGGTTGTATGTTTTATATGTGTGTGTTGCACTATCGTGGTTGCATGTTTTATATGTGTATGTGCGTTGCACTATCGTGGTTGCATGTTTTATATGTGTCTGTTGCACTATCGTGGTTGCATGTTTTATATGTGTTTGTTGCACTGTCGTGGTTGCTTGTTTATAGGTGTATGTTGCACTGTCATGGTTGCATGTTTTATATGTGTATGTGTGTTGCACTATGGTGATTGCACGTTTTATGTGTGTTTGTTGCACTATCGTGGTTGCATGTCTTATATGTTTTTGTTGCATAGTGTTATTAATTACTACATCTACACTACCTGTTTATCTTTTCCAATCAATAAAACATCAATAATTCATATATATATATATATATATATATATATATATATATATATATATATATATATATATATATATATATATATATATATATATATATATATATGTGTGTGTGTGTGTGTGGGGCAACTACTTATTGGCATCACTTAGCCATTATTTTATGTTTGACATGTTGCAATCGTTTCTAAGCGAGTCTCTGACCGGGAAATATTCCCAACAAGAGCAAAGCAAAGTAACCCAGAGATAGCTATTCTTCTTACTTCAGTTGGCCGCTGAGGACTGCTTCGTCGCTGCTACAGCCTCTGTCCGTTTCATTTACGCGTAGCAAACGCATTGTCCACGCATTGTCCGCACCCAACGTTGTCCGCCATGAACATGGCTATAACGTTTCTTATAGCTGCACCGATCAGTTTTATCCGTAACGAGAGGCACTGCACGACCGAAGCATCTAAAAGCGCGTCTCTTCGATGCTATTTTAACTCTCCTTCTTTCTTTCTCTCTCCTACGGCTTAGGGACATGTAGTATTATGTTTAATAACTTAGGGACATGTAGTATTATGGTTAATAACTTAGGGACATGTAGTTTTATGTTTAATAACTTAGGGACATGTAGTATTATGTTTAATAAATTATGGACATGTAGTATTATGTTTAATAACTTAGGGACATGTAGTATTATGTTTAATAACTTAGGGACATGTAGTATTATGTTTAATAACTTAGGGACATGTAGTTTTATGTTTAATAACTGTACAATTACACATCAAGCACCTTCATAAAAGCAACCAGCATATATTCACTGCTAACTACTCCAAGACAGCTTAGACAGCTTCAATCATCTAATTATAATATACTTATACGTTACCAGTGTCAAGACAAATGTTGGAACTACAGCTTTTCTCGGTTGCTGCACCGACTCTGTGGAACCCATTGCCTGTTAGTGTTAAGTATGTAGGAAATATAACATTTCTCTATAACACCCACCTGTTTAAACTTGCCTATCCAACATATCTCACCAGTGTACCAATCCAGTTGTTTACAACTGGATCTTCTTACCGTTTAGAAACTGCTGATCCGTTTTTGTTTTGGTGCGCTGCCGACTTTAGGACGCGCGATGATGTTAGCGCAATTGTATAGTATTGTATATCGCACAATGGCCTGATGTGAATACGTGACACTATAAATTAATGATTAATTGTAATTGTTAGTACGCGGAAGGACAGGGAATCCTTCCTGAATATTGCCATAGCAACAAGCAGTGATGTAATATAGACATATGCATACATTATTGGTTACAAGTAATGCACGCTGCCCGTAGGTAGAGTAAGGGCATGACACCCAGGTTGCAGCTTATCACTCCCTTGCACGGGGAAATTCAGTCGGATATGTCTACCAATGTATCGTGTTGTCATTGTTGTTTTTGTATTGGTTCACAAAAATATCTCATAGCTAACTTATTTTAATGATAATGTAACACAAGCAATATGAAAACAACAATATATATATATATATATATATATATATATATATATATATATATATATATATATATATATATATATATATATATATATATATATATATATATATATACAACACACTGGCAGACATAGTCGATTCAATTTATCAACGCAACGATGATATACCCTGTATTGCAACCTAGGCGTTATGCCCCACTTTACTCTAAGTATTTATTTAAAGAGGACAAATACAAAATGTTTCTGCTGAAAATAAATCAATATAATATTATGTCTTCGATATCGATGTTCGATGTCAATTTCGATAACGTTCTTAACCGAATGCGCGTCTACCTCATTAGTACATACTCACGTCGACTCGAGGCAGCAGTTTAATCCGTGGTCACTCGCTCCGAGATCACCAACAGAAAGGTCTGGAGAAGAACTATTGCTAAGCCAGGAAGAACTCTGCAAGTATCTTTATATCTCAAATACTGTACTCCAAGTCTTTTTATGAACAATCCCCTATAACCTATTGAAACTGAGCTCATCAATTCAAATACTTTAGCTACCGTAAACAGTACGTTCACGATACCGTAAACGGTATGTTTACGCACCAGTTACACAGAAGTATTACATCATTTGATTTTACAATAGGCGAATATCCTCTCTGGCCCATGAAAGTACTGCATTATCGTCAAAAACAAACATTCGAATTATCGGCATACAATCTTCTACCAGGAGTCTCTTCGTTTTCTTTACATGATACAGGTGCAAAGGTCCATATTAACGTTGAGTCATTGAAGATCCTGACGGATACGTTCTGCCAGACTGATTGTACTGATTATTTATTTATTTGCAATATAATACGAATACTTTCGCTTAGTTTGTGATAATAAATAATTTTGAAAGCATAACTGCAACCGAACATTGAGGTTCTGAACTCCACATTTGGCGTTCAGCGTTCCGCTTGTTTTTTACTATACATATTATCTTGCATCTTATAGATCTATATGGACGTTCCGCTTGATTTGATGAATGATTCATTCAATATAATGTGCACAGTATATATGAAGAGTGACATAGAAGAAATATGTTTCAACGGAAAGGTTTCAATGTGTTCCAAAGGGACAGAGCAGAACTGTATATTTCGTGTGACAATGAAACGATTGAAACGTGGCATAGGTTATGCCTATGGGAACTCACACGAGCACACACGACTTGCATACAACGATTGAACGAACACGACGATGCTCAGCATAATACGATGTCGATGACCAGTCAAATCCATTTCTAGTTCACTTATACACAAATAAACCTTTTGGTAAACGCTTACCGGCAAATTGAATCGCGCTTTGACATCGTTGGAAAACATAGCCTTAAAATTGTTTGCATATTGCGGCATCCGAGAAAGCACGGTTGTATTAAATGTCATGCAATGAATAATTTAAAATACCAAAGTGGGACGACCCAACATCGCGACATTGCACGTGGAGTGCTTTACCATTGACTGATCATAAAATGTGTCGTTTATTGTGTGTTACACTATCGTGGTTGCATGTCTCTGTATTGCTGTTTGCGCCACGGTGGGAATAGCTCCTGCAATGTGGAGTGTAATGGGTGCGATGTCTTACAAAACGACGCATCGTTATGTCCACTGCATGTACATTGTGTGTTGTGTCATCGTTATGCCCACTGCATGTACATTGTGTGTTATATCATCGTTATGCCCATTGCATGTACAGTGTGTGTTATGTCATCGTTATGCCCACTGCATGTACATTGTGTGTTGTGTCATCGTTATGCCCATTGCATGTACATTGTGTGTTATGTCATCGTTATGTCCACTGCATGTACATTGTGTGTTATATCATCGTTATGCCCATTGCATGTACATTGTGTGTTATGTCATCGTTATGCCCACTGCATGTACATTGTGTGTTGTGTCATCGTTATGCCCATTGCATGTACATTGTGTGTTTGTTATGTCATCGTTATGTCCATTGCATGTACATTGTGTGTTATGTCATCATTATGCCCATTGCATGTACATTGTGTGTTGTGTCATCGTTATGCCCATTGCATGTACATTGTGTGTTGTGTCATCGTTATGTCCATTGCATGTACATTGTGTGTTATGTCATCATTATGCCCATTGCATGTACATTGTGTGTTGTGTCATCGTTATGCCCATTGCATGTACATTGTGTGTTATGTCATCGTTATGCCCATTGCATGTACATTGTGTGTTGTGTCAACGTATTTTGCAAATTCATCTATTTTGGCAGAAAATGTGTTTGTAGTTGGCTTTGCGTAATCACGACTGAATCTCTTGTATGGGATTTTACGTAAATAGTCCATATTTATTTGGTTTTATTTCCTTTTTCACATTCACATGTGTATTAATTCCATAATATAATGTTTCCTTTTGATATTACTGGTCCCTGCACTTAGTTAAAAAGTTATAGTTATATTAGAGAAAAATTACACAAACAAACTGAAGCAAACTTTTACTTTTTTTAATATACTTAGAACAACAACAACACAAAAAACTAAGCTGTAATTGCAAAACCGTTTTGCAAACTACATAGCGAACATTTAGCGGATATACAAATGAATAAACGTTTGCTATATGCCTTTTGCATATACAAAATCGGAAAATGATAATGAGGTTTTATCTTCATGAGTCAACCCTACTGCTGACTACCCTACTGCTGACTACCCTAGTGCTACCTACTCTACTGCTCTACGCGATACCGTCGTTCGTCACGTACACAAGTTGGCTGCAGGGTTACCAGGCAGTATTCCACTACGTAGGTGTATGCATGTATCCTCTGATGCGTACGGCTCAACCGGCCTCGATATGGGTGACCGTAGTAATCACAGTCAACCGTTACATCGCCGTGTGTTTACCGTATAAGGCGTCGCAGTTGTATACCTTTTTGAAGGCGAAGAAACATTTGGCATTCGTGCTTCTCTTCGCTGTGCTGTACAACATCCCGATATTTACATTGTTCCGTGTCGTATACGAGACGTCAGACAACAACACGACGTACACGGCAGTCGTATACGAGATGTCAGACAACGGTACGACGTACACGGCAGTCGTATACGAGACGTCAGACAACGGTACGACGTACACGGCAGTCGTATACGAGACGTCAGACAACTGTACGACGTACACGGCAGTCGTATACGAGACGTCAGACAACGGTACGACGTACACGGCAGTTACTAATAAAAAGAAGCTCGGATCGGAGAAGTTGTACCACATAATCCTCGATAACATATTGTATTTCATATTCCTTCTGGTCCTGCCCATTATCATCCTGGTGGTCCTGAACATTCGCCTGATTAAAGCGCTGAAGGCGTTCCGCCGTAAGCGGATGGAGATACAGAGTCTGCGTCAGCAGCAAGACAACAGTGTCACATTAGTTCACATAATCGTCGTCATCGTCGTCATCGTATGACCTATGTTATCTATATATATATATATATATATATATATATATATATATATATATATATATATATATATATATATATATATATATATATATATATATATATATATATATATATATCAAGTAGATTTACACAATAAGATATATATATATATATATATATATATATATATATATATATATATATATATATATATATATATTGGACGTTCCGTTTAATTTGATGAATGATTCATTCAATAGAATGCGTACAGTCTATATAAAGAGTGACGTAGAAGAAATATGTTTCAACAGAAAGGTTTCACTGTGTACCAAAAGGACATACCAGATCTGCTTATTTCGTATGAAAATCAAACGATTGAAACGTGGCAAAGGTCCACCTGTCGGAGCTCACACGACTTGCACGCAACGATTAAAAGAACACGACAATGCTCAACAACATACGATGTCGACGACCGGTAAAATCAATTTCTAATTCACTGATACACAAATAAAACTCTTTGTTTCTTATTTCACCAGCCGAGAAAGCATAATTGTATTGACTGTTATGCAATCAATAATTTATAATACCAAAATGGGATGAGCCAACATCGCGATGCATGGTACAAAGGTTAATGTAACAACACAGACAATATGATAACCGATACTGTGTTACTCAACCGATAATTTATATAAAAATTATGTAGAAACCGGGCCGGGCCGGGCCTCTACATAATTTCGCGCGCCGGGCCAGGCCTGGGCCTACATACTGCGGGTCCGGGCCGGGCCTGGGCTGAAAACAATTTAAACACATCGGGCTTGGGCCGGGCCTGGGCCTAGTGTGAGCGGGCCGGGCCGGGCCTGGGCTGGGCCTGGACGTAATAAAAATATTCATGCAAAACACCGATTATTACTTTATTGTTTAATACAAACTTATTATAAATTGTAATTCCGGTTAATGAATGCTTAACATTATATATGTAGTATTATATATTTGCAAATTGAGACCTTGCATGGAATCTAATGGCCCCATAAGTTCACTTGGCTGGAAGTAGCCAGCCCCAAATGTTTACTTTAGAAATATTTGCAGAGGCAATCAAGCTAAGATTAACCATCAACTTATCACCCTTTGACCCTACCAGTGGACATTCTATTGTCTAGGTCTTCCCTCCAAACATTGCCCACCTGAATGACCTGCCCACTGCCAAGTGCCCACTAGGCCACTAGCCCACTACCCAGTACCCAACCCAGTTGTTAATTGGTATTTCTCCCCAGTCCTAATTCATTCACACATGTCTGAACCTGTCTGTCTCAGGCTAGTGACTGCAGGCCTGCTGGAAATGCCACTGGGTGTCAGTGCAAGTGGGTGACATTTAATTGAAATATTATATTAAATTGTGTTAACTTAGTTGAGCTAATTCAATTAACAATATAAGTTGGGGTTATGGCTTGCACATGGGTTAAGTCAGGGTTAGAGAAACAAATCTCCTACCCCAACCATAAGCCAATACATTAAAGCCAAATATAACAAATGTTATCATATTTAATAGTAAAGACACTAAGAAGTTTTTCTTTACTTTTCTTCAGGATATTCGTAAGTTTGAAGAAGTTGGTAGTGCTGGATTTTTAGAACTCATCCTCGTCTTTGTTATAAGATTATAGCTTTATTTTCTCTAAACTTAGCGGGCCGCTGGCCGCGGGCTTACCCATCTTTGGCCCGCGGGTATGGGCCGGGCCTGGGCCTGAAACTTCCGGGCCGGGCCTGGGCACCAGGCCCTAAATTCTAGTTTGCGGGCCTGGGCCGGGCCGGGCTTGAAAAATTATTGCGGGCCTGGACTCTAATTGCTAATTGCGGGCTGGGCTTGGGATCAAATTCTGGGCCAGCGCAGGGCACTACTGTCTACACGCAATGATTGTCCATGGAGTGCCTTACCTTTGACTGGTCGTACAATATAACGCCTCACGTGTGTTGTACTATCGTGGTTGCATGTTTTTGCATCGTTGTTTGCATCGTGGTGGGAGTAGCTCCTGCAATGTGGATGGTAATTTAATTACAAAACGCGCCACCGTTATGTCTATTGAATGTGCATTATGTGTTGTGTTTTTGTTGTTAAAGCGACTTGTGTGATGACAATGACTGAAAGGAAAGAACGCATTTTAATCACGACGTGTGAAAATTTTATTTCACTTGTGAAAACTAGCGTAATGGTTTATGACCAATACTGTAAATGCTAGCAGTGTCAAACTAAAGTAACAACTATTTCATAAGGGCGATGATGAAAAATGGTTGGACTCTCGATAAGCCAATGGCTTCCTTGTCCATTTGCCATCTGGGTTTTTTGCCTTGTGTGACAATCTTGTTAAATCTTGTAATTTTTTTTATGGTACTGCCTTATTTGAGCAATTAATAAATATTGCACTATTCGTTTAAATGTGGATGTTCGTGCGTGTGTGCGTGAGTGCGTACGTGTGTGTGTGTGTGTGTGTGTGTGTGTGTGTGTGTGTGTGTGTGTGTGTGTGTGTGTGTGTGTGTGTGTGTGTGTGTGTGTGTGTGTGTGTGTGTGTGTGTGTGTGTGTGTGTGTGTGTGTGTGTGTGTGTGTGTGTGTGTGTGTGTCATTCATTCAATTAAATGTCTCATTACATATATATTGCCATTCACTATTTCATGCTCCATTCAATAATTTATATTCCATTCACAATTGTTTGTTATGTAAGAATCCGGGCAATGAGTACTCTTTGGTCACTAAAAATGAAAAGTTTAATACATGAAGCTGTGAATAAATACATTGTTGTGCACGCTGTGCATAAGATGTATAAATGTGTATAATCAAATTAGTGCAACAAGAGTAACATGTATGAGTAACATGTATGAGTGACATGTATGAGTGACACTTGCTTTGCGGCACACACGTTTGTTGCTGTAACAACGTCACCGTGTGTTTTTACTCTGACCAATAGAAAGAATATCCACTTTGGCTGTATTCATGTATAAGATGGTTGTGCATGCTAAGAATGGGAAATCAATTAAAAGGTTGTGAGGTACCCTGTTTAATGCCTAAAAATAGCACTTATGAACATGGTAATTCCACAATAGTGCATGATTCAACAGTCTGTATCACCAGCAGGTTGGTTGTTTGCGTTCTGGATAATAAGTACTGTAGACATATCCCCTCAAAAATTATAAAAACATTACCAAGGCTAATCTTCAAATAGAACATTCATCATACGGGAACATGAGTGGTGTTGACATATTATTGTATTAACATGTTTTTCATAGATATATGTACAGTACTAAACTGTTAAATATATATATATATATATATATATATATATATATATATATATATATATATATATATATATATATATATATATATATATATATATATATATATATATATATATATATATATATATATATAAACAAACATGTTGTCTGTTAGATTATACACCCCTATAACAATTTGAGTCAATGAGTCTGAACCAATGGTGAGTCACGGTGTTTATCAATTTATGATGTAAAATGCTGGAACTCATTATTGACCAGTATTACAAAAGATGTCAACATTCATTGCATTTGCTGGTTGAAAAAATATGAGTAAATATGAATAAAATTTTTTTTCAGAATAAACAAAACACTGAAGGGTTGGTTTAGGATGAGTATCTCTAGGATATGGCCTATAGCCTGAGTCTGTGTGTGTGCGTGCGTGCGTGTGCGTGCGTGCGTGCGTGCGTGTGTGTGTTCTCAGTGCGCTTCGTCTACGCCGTGCATTAATGTCGAAGGGTACTGATGCTTTACTTTAGTCTGCCGCTTGCGTCTCCTCTTTCCAGCACAGTTTGTCTTCGTGGTCAGTGGGTGTCACGTGATTGCTACGACGATGGAAGGACACGCAAACAGCTCGAGGAATATGGCTGATGACGATGTCTAGTTGGCGCTTCGACGTAACTGCTGCCTTTACTCATTCATCGTTTACACCATCATCGTAGGAACGTTCGTCGTTGTTGGCGTCTTCAGGGTGGACAAGACAAAGACAAACTTTTGCATAACTTCTTGATTTTTTCCTATATAACCTGTTGCGCCACTACGTGGCAGCATGGTAAACTAATGTGCAGCTAAAATCGCCCGCTGGCCTCCCCTTCACGAAACCCAAGATACACCACTGTTCTTAGGTCGTACGAACAGTCACAAGACTGCGATGAGGCTCTTGATTGGCCAAGGACCTCAAGACAATTCGGGAAGCAGAAACTCTGTCCCCAACGAGTGCATAACCATAAATCACGCAGACTACAATGAAAGCACTTGGAAAACAGTTATCGGTTAATGATGCAGCGAATGTAGATGCATAACTCGTCTTCTATTGATGGGGAAACCGCAAATGAAATCAGCACAGGTGCAAATTAATGGTATATGTAGGAATTGTAGTGTTTGGCACACACGCACGCACGCACGCACGCACGCACGCACGCACACACGCACGCACGCACACACACACACACACACACACACACATATGTACTAGGATGACACCAAGTGTTACGCCAGTCGCGCATTGACACTCCTACAGCAGCCGTCAAGTTGCATATCTGAAGCATGCATCGTGCAGTTTACGACAGCCTGGACATTAATTTAGTCAATTATCCGAATTAGCTTATATGAGCAATGCTTACAAAATCCTGTTATTATTCTATAAATGACCTTTTATGTAGCACACCGCGTATTCGCTGCATCATTAACCGATAACTGTTTTATAGGTGCTTTCATTGAAGTCTGCGTGATGCATGAGGCGTCATCTAGCGACCAAAATTGTAAGCTAAAATTGTAGATACAGTGGCAAACTCCCCACCAGTGGTGCGACAACTTACATTTGATGCGCAGGTTATGCACTCGTCGAGGACAAGGTCGTTTACATAATATTAATTACTGATCAATTATTCCATTGCAAAAATGCGTAAAATATATAATAATAAAATATACGTCAGGTACCGATTACAAATAAAAATCTCGATCCTCAATTTAGCACATCGCTAATCAGGTTCGTTGGTGGACAAATCTGTAATTAGTGAATAGTCTTTACACGTGACATGCACAGTCTGGCTAATACAAGAATGCAGCATCGTTAAAAGTGTCGAAATAATTGATTTTTATCGTTATATCGGGTAACTTAAATGTGAATAACTTTATTAATAGCATACGCAGACAGAACGACTTTTGCCATTTTTCGCATATTTTTTACAGTTACAATAGTCACTTTTAATCATAATGTTTATATAAATGTGCGATGATGATTCCTTAGTAAATAGTTTTGTGAAAATACAAACGTCCATATGTAGATCAATTGTAAACTACAGCGTCGCTATCTTTAACATGGTACTTTTAGTGTTTCACTTTTAAATCGACAATGCTAAGCAGAGCCCATTACAACTGTCTTACATTGATGTAGCAATAGTCAGTCTGCTATATAATTTACGATTGTGTAGTGTTGCACGTTTCTGACAACGAATTGTTAACGTTGTGTCTTTCACACAACTCAGTTGTGTTCTTAATATATATATATATATATATATATATATATATATATATATATATATATATATATATATATATATATATATATATATATATATATATATATATATATATATATATATATATATATATATATATGTGTGTGTGTGATATATATATATATGTGTGTGTGTGTGTGTTTGTGTGTGTGTGTGTGTGTGTGTGTGTGTGTGTGTGTGTGTGTGTGTGTGTGTGTGTGTGTGTGTGTGTGTGTGTGTGTGTGTGTGTGTGTGTGTGTGTGTGTGTGTGTGTGTGTGTGTGTGTGTGTGTGTGTGTGTGTGTGTGTGTGTGTGTGTGTGTGTGTGTGATCACTCATACACATTATTGTAGCAATGCCCGCCCTCAGGGGCGTTCAGGGGCTTAACGAACCCCCTTTTTGAAAGAGCCCTTCTCAAAACCCTAAGCACGGCCCTAGTGTAATTGCATGCCGGTAGGGGTCAACGTACGGTATGTGCTCGGCATAGCCCATGTGTTGAACACTCCAGTTGGTATATTATTCCATTTTACGTTGCTGCAATAAACAGTTAACTTGAGGACACTTAGGCCTTATTCAACAAAAGGTTTCCCGCCCACTTGCGCTAATGGTGAAACGGTATTCTTACAAATATGTTTGATTAACGCTGGGAAATCGTTTCCTTTGGCAGTCAGCTCCCATTTTATGACATCGTGATATATAAACGCGATGTATTTCTTAGCGCCTAAGCTATAAAGGTTTTATGTGTTTACGCCTTTTGACGATCTCGAAATGCCACGCAGTCCAGCCATGACAATGATGGGATGGGGGGTCCACAATAGGAGTTCGTTCTTCTCTAGTAAGAGCATGCGGGTATCTCAACCCACATGGATTTTAAACAAATTGTACTCTTGGTACTCTTGTGTAGCTTTGATTTAACGCGTATACACTTATATCTACATGTTAATAAGCTACCTTTGGGGGAGTCTGGCAGTGTCTCCTCTCAGGCGCCGAGGTCCACTCGCCTCTTGCTATGTTCTTTGCCTCCTTGGACTAGTGGCATATGATATTGGAAATACATAACTAAATAAAAATATAGGTAGGTAGAGTTATTTACTTACGTTATACTTTTCTACCTGTCGGACAAAGACGGAAACAGTGGGCGAATAGGGTGGTGAGCCACTTTCCAGAGGGAGTCACTGTGGCTTCTTTACCGGAAAATATCGGCTTACTCAACACCTTAGAAAACACCTGGATGCCGTAATATACGATATCAATATTTTACGCTACGTTTAAAATCAAACGGTATGTAGTAATAACTGCTGCGCTTGTGGCGTTGCTCCACGGCCGGATGTAAGCAGACAGCAAGAATACAGCTTACATAGGCAGAGTAGAAAAGTATATATATATATATATATATATATATATATATATATATATATATATATATATATATATATATATATATATATATATATATATATATATATATATATATATATATATATATATATCTGGTGGAAACATTAAATCAAAGATGCACGGGTGCACAGTTCATTTTCACTGGTGAGTGTGCCCTTACTAGTACTACAGGAAAATGGCAATCAAAGCCAAGAGTACCGGCAAGAGTAATTGTTCAGGTTAGTTGATATAGTGTTGCAGCTGACCTCAGACACATTTTGTGGGCTGTGCTTGTTCAATGTTCTGCAATTTGGTGTCAGCGCCACGGTGCCATCCATGGATCCACTTCTTACCATAGACGACATACACACCCAACATTGTATGTTGCTTCACGATGTCCTCTGACCAATTCCTGTCTGTATTGTTTTTGTTAATCGAGGTCAAGGGAAGCAACTGGTTTATAAACATTACAGATATTCAATTAAAACGTCCAGTATGACAGAAAAGTAGGATAACAGAACATATAAAAGCCAACGTCTGGTCGAGAATTTCGGTTGTAGGTCTGCCTCTGCTTAAAGTCACGCTGAGACTGCGTTAGTGTCTTGTTGACCGCGAATCATTGACCGCTATAAAATTATTTCAAAGAGAGCTGGGCACACCGACATACAGAGTATGATTAATATGGACTGTAATTGGACATGTATTACCCCTCGTTGCAGCACGAATTGTAAGGCGATTTCTAGTTTGAATTGAATGACTGACAGGACAGCGGCGATTTGCTTTCCTAAATCGACATTTGGCATGTGGCAATTTACATGTGGCAATTTTCATGTGGCAATAAATGAGTAGCTAGGCTAACTTATATTAAGTTTTAGGGAAAGGGGTCCGATATACATATAATCTATAAAGCAAAGCAGCTCTATGTATATTGTCGTTTACTAAGCACGGCCACATCTGTGGAGCCACTGTAATCAATAAACTAGAACATATTAAATGCAATTATGTTAATTGCGCTCCCTGTATCATATTAGTAGCGTCCGGGTCTAGATCACTTTGCACTAGTAACCGCGAAGCGTCGTTGTAAGTGGTAAATTTATTGTATTCAGTTCGGTTCTATAGAGAAATCACATAATAACAGTACACACATGATATAATAACACACATGATATACTTGTAATACCTGCGGAGGATAAACTACTGTGCAATGTCTATAGTTTATAGCAAACGGCCTTATTCCACTCACTGTGTATTCTAACATTATATATCTAACATCATATATCTAACACCATATATCTAACATCGGTCGAAGCTGCTCTAGATTCGGAAATGTTAAGAAACACCACATGCTGGCACCAAAAGAAAAGATTTACAACATTGTGTACCCCTGTGAGACAAGATAAGGTACACTACTGAATAATGTAATTGGAATGCTCGACCTGATTTGATGCATCTTGTGTGAATACTCCCGCGTATGAAGCTTCTGCTAGAACGACTTGGGGCGGGAGCACTGCAGGGGTCACACCACTGTGGAGTTTCCCTTGGTGGCCATATTAACGCTTTGTCTGATTATAGGAAATCTGGACCATCAAGAAATCCTCTTCACAGCCACTGTCATAATGCCATTAATATGCTGGGCAAGTTTCGCTCCAATCCAATACTACCATCTATTTTTCGCCAAACATTAATAGGCCTAGCGGTATTTCGGGAATGACACCGTCAAAATAGCTACGCATCTTCAAATCGACTTCATACTGCAACATCTCCCTGCCAAATGTCCGAAATTTCAGATATTCCAACCTTGATATACCCAGTTTGCCACAGTTACTTTGTAGCAAATACAATAACTGAAGACGCACAAATTGCGCATTTTGAAGCACTATGTTTTTAGGCAATGCACGTCTCGAGCATAACTGTATTCTGACAACCTGCTGCCTTGTTGGCTGCCAGACCCGTAGAGGAGAGGTTATTACTTTTAGACATGCTTTGAACATTCAAAGTTGCTATAACTGTGCCTCTGAACATTATATGTGGCATACGATACAATGATTATCAGGCCAGAGATTGCAACATATTAGTTACAACATATTATGCTATTAACGCATTATTCTATAATGTTTTTATTGCAACGAATGTAAAACATCCTATACAAATCATGTAGAGGTTGAAGTTTATTATAATAATATTATGTCACAGCGTCCGCATTATCGCCACTTAACAAATGAACGAAGCTGTCATTATTATTTTTTTATTTTATTTTCTTGCGAAAGTTCGTCTCGTCGTTTTTTTTAGTTAACGGCAATGATCACTGTCACCTGCGGCAAACTGGGTATATTTATTTATTTATTCTCCATGTCAGTTGTGAATACTTGGCTAGGAATTGCAACATATAAGTAACAACATATTGTGGTAGTCTGGTCTTTTGTAACGGCAATGATAATAATAATTAACTTTACCACGTCACAACACAAATTTACATAACATTTCCACGTCACAACACAAATCTACATAAGCACAATCAACATGAAACATTTCAAACGATGCATATGAGGTATGTAGATATAATGTTTCGAGAAATCACCACACGCATATCATGCTGCACAGTTCACATTAGCAAACATTGAACACTAAATTACATCTGACGAATTATTTCTACAGTATTTGGGCGCTTTACAAAAGACACTTTTTAAAATAATATCCTGGTGATAATACAAATCAGATTAATGAGTTAAATTGTATGCGTCTATCCTCATATTTCGACTCGGATTAATGTAATCCTTTGTGTAAGAAGAACAAAAATTGCTTTAGCGTAACAAACTCAAATATAGAATCTACTAATGCTAAATTTAGCGAACTAGGAGCATTCGTCGATTTATTGAAAACTGAACATGTTCAATTAAGTGTTATATGCCTACAAGAGAGTTGTATATGTAAAAATGACGATTCCTCAAACATTCAGCTGGACGGATACAATAGCACGACACAGGGAAAAACATCCAGAAAAAAGGGAGGATTCATCATATACGAAGACTCAAAATATACATACGAAGTGATTCAAAATCAAAACAATTATGAACTTTTTGAAGGGCTAATTATCAAAATAAGTGATGGTGGTTTGACCAAACCAGCAATAATAGGAACTATTTATGAACTTCCGAGGAATTTAAATGATAACCTGGAACAGTTTACAACAAAATTCTCACTGATGCTGTCATCTCTAGACCAAATGCAACACAATGTAATCTTTGTCGGTAATTATAATATATACTTGCTTAAGTTAAATAAAAATGAACTGATCAGTGATTTATTTGATCTGCTTACATCACATAGTACGAATCCCCAAATCACACTACCAACTAGATTTTTTGAAAGAGACGGTACATGAATAGAACATATTTTCGGTAAATTAACAAACACAATTGTAGAGAGCAGAGCAGGTATACTCATAAAACAGATTCAGATAACAAACCCTGTTTTATCTTCATAGATACCACACACAACAAACAATCAAATCCTAAAACAACTAAGATACACATGGAAACTAATGAAACCTTATTAAGAGCTAAACATGACATTTATACATCAGACATTTATGGGCAAAATGGACAAGCGCCTAATGCTGATATATACATAAATATATATATATATATATATATATATATATATATATATATATATATATATATATATATATATATATATATATATATATATATATATATATATATATATATATATATATATATATATATATATATATATATATATATATAATCTGATACATCAAATAATAGAAGCGATAAAAATAAACACATGCAACAAATTATATATATATATATATATATATAATATATATATATATATATATATATATATATATAATATATATATATATATATATATATATATATATATATATATATATATATATATATATATATATATATATAGACATACAAAATGAAGCTGGATAACGAAAGGTCTATTAAGATTCTTTCCGTACGATTAGTGGTAAATCGTTAGGTCTTTATCTAATCGGCATGCGTGTGCTACCATACAATGCGAATTAAACAGCCGTTGTTGCCATAGGTTCATAAGATCCCTACTATAAGAGAACCTACACGAGCGACCCTGTAGTTGGCACACTGTGGTCACTGTCTTGTTGCCATAGGTTCATAAGATCCCCACTATAAGAGAACCTACACGAGCGACCCTGTAGTTGGCACACTGTGGTCACTGTCTTGAAAGCGGTGTGTGACAACAAGTGTCACTTTGGAACATAAATATTTTATGTATTTGACCTTATGTGACTAGGTGCTGTATAAACATAGGTGGCAATGTTTACGACGATCTGCAAATAGAATCAAGCGGCATAGATATTTAGGACTCCGTTCACATGTCAATTAAATAACTCATTAGGGTGGGGTCAACAGGCGATCAACTACGATGACCAATGCGCGGTCGCCATAAAGTGTAAACGACCTACTTGAAAGATGCCGATTTCACGCAATGTATTATACCTTGCATTTTATGGCTACATTATTTACCCAAATCGCTGGGTGTGTATTTTGCCCTGCATTAGTAGTGAGTCGGTACTGAATTAAATTATCTATCAAACATGTTTTGCTACCGGTTGCTCAACATTGTGTGCATCCCACCATTTCTGTTATCATATTTACTGTTTGGCGAGTGGATTCTACTGAGAGCTTGTAATAATCTAGTACCTCATACGAGGGTTATCAAACGACATTATTGTTCACAATCATAATTGCTTGGATCACAGTTGAATCTAGATGTTGCCTTCCTTAATCGTATGCGGCAGTAGAACGACACTAATTTTGTGATCTGAGTAATATATCTGGCAGCTCCTATTGAAATACGTCAGCTACTTTTCATATATCATATAACCACAAGTTAGACATTACTGATGCCAGCGAAGCGACCTCAAATGGATGACAGAAGAGAAATTATTACTTGCGCCTTGGGCTATTTACTAACAGCCAAGAAAGATGAATCTTCACGACCAGCCTTTCTTCAACACCGTCAAATGATTTGCAGACATATGCGCTGAAATGTGTCCATCTTGGTTACTCTAAATGATAGTTAACGATAATTTGGCAAATAATGTTTTTGTGCGATAACTACTTTATCATTGCGTCTGTATGGAATGTTCTAGTATTTTGACCGGCTGGCAATGCTTCTAGATGCACCAAATAACTTGTAATCTTCTAACAGTTGTTTTTCAGTTTTACACTGAACCAAACATCAACATTTCGTTAAATTTAGTTATGTAGTTATGGCATAGTTCATGGCATCTAAGTCCAACTTTGGTAACAAGTTCGAACACTTGTAACTAAAATAGATCATGTTCACGTGACGGACGGGTGACTTCGCCAGAATGGCTAGCCAATCAAAGAGTAGCACGTAAGCATCTCTGACCTTTCCCTTTAATGTGTTAGTCAACAACTGCGACATTACCCCCTTCCGGTCTTTAAGTTTGTGTTCTCTAACTTGATATTCTGGCCTCGCTTGACCTCGGTGATTGCCTCAATATTTCAAATTTATTAGTTGTTTTGACTATAAAAACCCCAGAGATCGGTGAGAAAGTGAGTTAGGACCTCGCTTCCAAACGGTGTCGTCGCTTGCAAGAAGACTTTCTACTGCCGCAAGAACTAGACAGACGTAAGTTACTCTAACATTGCATTGTCACTTTGGACATTTTGGTTAGATTGAAACATGTCTTCGTCGAAAAGAAAACGCTAAATCGATACATAATTTCGCTAAAGGTTTGTTAGTGCGTTGTGGAATCGTATTAATTAAACGCATTCAATAGGCCGTTAACACGTTAAACAATTACCCTGTTGTAGTTAATGCTGGTTATGTCATTATTTCCATTAGTTTTACGTATGTTAATGAATGTGTACCTCAATCCTTGTTTACGTGTTTTGTTCTTGTAATAAACTACTTTTAAGCTAACCGGTTTTCATTTATTCATGTGTCATCAAGTACTAGGATGACTGATTTGAAAGCAGCTTTGGTGCTCTGCCTGCTTGGTCTCGTGGCGGCCTCGCTCGCCGAGAAGACAGCTGAAGTCGATGAAGACACTGGCTTGGAACGTGGCGTGAGGGAAGTGAGCGAAGATGTCGCCACTGACGCCGAGAACTACGGTGACGTCATGAACCGGGAGAAGAGACACCGTGAGTGGTGCAATTGTCTTCCGTGCAGTCTCATCTTTCTATGCTAGTACCCTACTTCAGCAGTGCAGTTAGTTTAGGTGTGGACTAACTGTTAAACAGACGTGTAGTTCCCTCTTTCACAACAGTGCTCCGGGTGACGTAAAACGTTAACGAGTGCAACACTGTTCGATACAGCTAGTTACTCAGTCCCTTTGTTTTTCCTACTCAGTTTTTACATCGGTTCAAATATCACATAATCATCAAGCTGTGAACATGAACTTACGACGTAGCAGCCGATATACACTTGCTTCGCGCTCCTGCGAGAAATCATAGGCGACTTCGATCAACTAGTTCCAGTAAATGTTTTTTCCTTATTTAAGGTAACAGTTGGATCTAAATTATTTGTTGTTGCCGCATCAACTATTTCGAATTAATTTCCTATTAGCATTAAGCAGGACATATAATTACATTCAGGCGTCACAAGGAGAGCCTCTTTCTTGCCTCGATTTTCTCCTTAATTCATTGGGATATCCATCAAATTGTTTGATTCCTCGCCAGGATTTGTTGATCGTGACTTTTAATAAGTTCAAATAATGTATTTATTGAGCATTAGCTAATCTTATCAATGGCTAAACATCAAGTTGAATATGATAGAGCATATATTTGCTTATTTTGTTGCGGTTTTTAAACATCATTTCACAGCTGTTAGTATTCAACTTGTAAATGTATATACTATGGCCCGAACAAGTGTGGGTAATTCGTTTATTTAATCACAAAGCGCAACTGTCTTGCTTCGCAGTTAGGGACGCGTTGTGTGGAATCTGTCACCCGAAGAAGAAAATCCCCATTGAGCCCCCGTGTCATCGCTTCAAAATTGTCACGTACAAGAAGAAGAGTAAATGCGGTTTCTGGCGTCGTCGGCACAACTGCTACAAGTACGTGTTGTCTTTAACTCTTGAGACAAACGACATCACGTTAACACCAATACTGATCGTTGATATCGGCACCATTTCCCCTTTTTAAAGGCACTTGCAAGAATATTTCAAAGCCTGCCGATTAACGAATGGGTTTGGCAAAAGGAAGACGTACAGTGAAACTCACGGGTTATAGTTTGACAATAATGCACCATTAGTGTTCGGGTTGTGACGTATTAACGTAGATGATTAATTTTACAATACTAATCTAACTATAATTGAGCTAGCTTATGTTTGTATGTGGTTATGTTAACGTTTTCCTCCTAGACGGCTTGCACCTCGGGCCAAACATTCAGGGATTAATCTATGACCCCACGAATGAAACGTAACGCCTTTATTTTTTCGAAATACCACGTATATCAAGGGTTCTATTGGTTTTTATGGTAAATCAATTATTCGCTACGTAAAATGTTAACTTCCAACAATCGCAGAAACCGCGCGCGGGGAGAATACTTCGGTACATTAACCGTTTGAGAGAACGAAGCGCCACCTGGCACATAACATTTAACTATGTGAGCGGTTTGTAATAATTATAGTAGAAAACACGCCTAGCAATTGTACATTGTTAATACCTACGAATTACTTTTTTGTGATTACTGCGTACAATTATTTGCAACGCTACGTTAGATGTCGCCCTCTGGCACGGAGCTTCGACTAGGTTCCTTGCCTTGGCAACGGCACCATGAATTACACGCTGGCACAATGTAGGAAGATGTAGACATTGTTTTCTAGCCATATTCATAAAAAGCGATCACCTTTTTGGTAAACATTGCTATCATGACTGTCAGGTATGAAGCATCAAGTTATCCCGTCCTGGGAACGGGCATTTTTGTTAGTATTAAAAAAGAGAAAAGAAAGCGAGGTAATATTCGTATCGCGAGGCACGTTCAAGTTGTTCTATTGCGATCAGACGTAAATATGCTGCATGTTTTGGCAGGACCAAACGCAGACTGACGTCAACGAAGTACTGCTGCAACCAAGGTGTTTTGTTCAAGATCGCCAAGAACATTCACGTGTGCGTCAAGAAAGGTGGGTGTGATTTTATTGTCAGGAAATACGTACTTGATTTTAACCAAATTTGCGAATGTCGAATATTTCTTTATTAATTTTGTATTATGTGTGCCTTGAATTGCACTAGCGAATTGTCATACAAAACATGGACCAAAAAGATGGCGAAAAATTACAATTATCCAACAGAATCTATTAATATCTAGAAATATTTGGTGAGTTGTAACAGCTTAGGTAAATTTGTAATGGCGGTATGTCTGCAGGATCGAGGATCTGCGGTGGTTTCTTCATGAGTGGACCCAGCTATCGCGCGTGCACCTTCCGGTAAGTTCTGAATACGTATATGTGTGCAATAAGACTACAGCACTAGTTTATGTACAATACATTTAAGAAAGGTCGTCATAATATACAGATGGGGCAAGAACACTTTGCACCAATGAAATAGTAATTTCATGCTGCTTCCAAACCGGGAGACAAGCCATAAGTTCTTGATATGAAGTTCAGTAAAAATGTCCTATGTGTGACTGCCATTCTGTACTGTATATACGTACGTAGCCAATGTAGGCGTCTTTCATCCTAAGTTCAGTAAAAATGTCCTATGTGTGAATGCCACTCTGTACTGTATTTACGTACGTAGCCAATGTAGGCGTCTTTCATCCTAAGCTCGTAACTGCTTTTGTGATGATTACTAATATCAACCTTTAAAATAGACAATTTTATTTCATAAATACTTGTTGGCGCTGTTGGCTAAATAACGCGCCGATTTCTGATATCACGTAGAGTGGGTTTGTAGTCAGTTATTTGCCTAGGCGTTTTGGAGATGGCGCAGCGCTATGCCCCCCCCCCTCCAATTGTAATGGGGGCATAGCGCGGCGACTGGCTATGTAGTGCCTTGCAGTGCCTGGTAGCCGCCATGTAGTTCAAAGGGTGCCCAGATCAGCCGGCGTCGGCCATTTTAAAATGTGCACTACAGGCGCGCTTGAAAACTTGAAGAATATGCGTTGAAATTTCATTAAATTGACAAGATATTCATGCTATTCATGGTTGTCGCCATTACAGGAAGCTAGCCATGCCTCGTGGTTATCACGTGACCGGCATAAAACGGAAAATCTCAACAGATGAATACGACAAAAAGGGTTACAGTATATATTCTGTATGAAACTTAGGAGTATTAAAAGTGATTTTCACGAAATGATGCAAAATTGGAGAAAGCAAACATATGTTTCTTGGTAGGGTTTATTTTGAGGGTTGACAATACGTGTTTTACCTAAGTTTATGTATAGCCGACATAGGCTATACATAGAAGAAAGAAAAAAAAGCCTATGTCGCCAGTAGTATATTATTCCTACAAAACTATGCCATAAAAATAAGTTACGTTATACTTTAAATGAAATAAGTTACATAAGCTTTCATCACGCAACTGCACGAGGAGGACTGGCGGCTCGCCCGCCCATTGAGCCTGACCATGGGGGTCTAAATAAAATATGTTGTTGTACTAGAAAGTAACATATTTCATCTGTTCAATTACAAATTTGTTATGCATGTCATGTGATAGGTTGCCACCAATTCTGCCACCTTGCCCTCTAAATATTTTCACGCGCGCGAATTTGCCCTGAATCAGCAGTATGCCCTTTTGAAAACCTAGGCAAATCACTGATAGTAGTTACGACGTCATATGGCGTGCAGACGCAACAAGAAATACCAAATAATTATTGCCGGCCCCTTTCTATTTGTGGTGAGCCAGGGAGCACGGATCATCGGCTGATTTTTCGTCGGAATACAAATAATCTTCAGTTGTTGGCCAGTGTGCTGCGAATTCCGACAAGATCGGGGCTTGTCGGATAATATCTGAGGGTGCTAGATCTCAGGACGTCCTGACGGGCCTTGTCGGCTAGTGTGCTGCAGACTCGCGCGATTAGCGACTGATAGGAAGCGAGATTGCAGTCACGCGACAAACGTCATTATAAACATGGCGGCCCCCAGTTCCATGGTCGCGATGACGAATGGGATTATGCCTCAGTTAGACTTCCTGGTGTGTTATAAACGAATGTAAGGCACAGTAATTTTAGATATGTGTATTTAAAAAAATCATAACATCTTACACAACTGCATGTTAGCAGGCACATTGGCAAGTTTGCTTGTAGAATATGTTGACAGTATAACTGTGTATTTTTACATGATTTCAATAGGCGGAAGGATTTTGTTTGTTTGCTGTTCTGCGTATCCTTATCCTCCGTAGCATAATGAAGACAAACAAAGCTACCTTCTGTTTTCTTCTCCCCATCACCACCACGTGTGGTGTGAGCGCCACCACGTGTCGTGTGAGCGCCACCACGTGTCGTGTGAGCGCCGCCACGTGTCGTGTGAGCGCCACCACGTGTGGTGTGAACGCCACCACGTGTGGTGTGAACGCCGCCACGTGTGGTGTGAGCGCCACCACGTGTCGTGTGAGCGCCGCCACGTGTCATGTGAGCGCCACCACGTGTGGTGTGAACGCCACCACGTGTGGTGTGAACGCCGCCACGTGTGGTGTGAGCGCCACCACGTGTGGCGTGAACGCCGCCAGGTTTGCTTAATTCCAAACTCGCCACTAGAGGCGTGTAATTGCGAAAAAATATCGGCGACAAAATATCGGCTAGTGTGCTGCGAGCTGATGGCCCGACATATTTAACCCCGACGAAAAATCGGCTAGTGTGCTGCAGGCTTTAGTTATACTGCTTGCAAAAGTTATACTTACTGCAAACGTTTCAAAGGAAAACTATTTAAAAATCAACGAAACCTAATAAGAAGTAACCAATTCAGAACAACAAGTATATCGTTTTCCCACCAATGAGGTAATTTGTGTGAAGACATTGCATCGGTGTGATGATATTCTACGTAGTAAAGACACAAATATTGTACAACTTATGAAACTAATTGATGGGATCATAAAAACAGTTCATTTTCCATATTGAAATAATTATTCTGTTAGGATGTGTGTGTGTGTGTGTGCGTACATACGTGCGTACGTCAAAAATACGAAATTAAAACACACACAATAGAGGCTTACGCTCAATGTCTAGGAATACATAACTAACAAAATGGGTAAAGCTAGCTATGCTCGAGTGTGACTTATTCTGCCCGTTCCAGCTGAGTTCGTATATAATTCTATAAGAGCGGCAACGATTAATCTTATCCATTACTTTCTTTTAGCCGGCTGAAGTTCTGTTCCCTGCGCTATAGGCTGAACGGTTCTACGTGTTACAGAAGTACGTATATAATCTTTCCTACCTAAAGCACACCCAGCCATTGATGACGTTCCGTTATGCGATCATGTAATATTGAAGTGCATAGCTCGATTTGACGCACAAAAATGTTACCTTACACAAAGGCGATCTTACGCTCAACACTAAATATGTGCACTGAAAACATATTTATACTACAATGATTAATGTATGGCATGTAATAATTAAAAACTATATGAAAGACCCTGTTTTGTAATATTATATGAAATATACTAAAATAGTCATCAATATGTTATATCTTTATATAATCTGGAGTCCGGTAAATATTAAAGAAGAAGGTGCATGAGGTGAGTATATAATAATACTAAATGGAACACTTGTTCTACACAGAGTAACCGGCGTGACGATGGACGCTCGAGCGGACAAAGACGCATTGACCGCCGACGTAGACCTTCTGATTTGGAGTCTTAGCACATCGTTGTTATCACTTTGAAATAAACTCGTTTAAACAATTGCTCTATATCGTGTACATGTTTCTTCAATAATTATTATCCTTATTTAACTATCCTATCCTTGGTAAATATATTGCTGATGTAAGCAGAACTAGAACTAGTGAAGAGCTGCAACCACTGCATGAACGGTCACTGCCGATATTGCCCGGACGAGTACTAGCCTGAGTTTTAATTCATTCTATTTGAATTCATGACTTTCAGACACTCCTGTTGTTGTCTGCCGAACATTGTATCAGCGTCATGCAGATGGCATCTCAAAAGCGACTGTGATGCGTTTCCAAAGCAGTCGTTTGTGTAGGTTGATGGGATTATGCTGCGATACCCCACAATTCCGTTTTGCTTTGAGAAAGCAATTACAAACAACAACACACATGTTTGCCATAAATATATGTTTCTATGAGTTCCCAATTACATCGGTATATATGTTACTATGAGTTCCCAATTACATCGGTATATATGTTACTATGAGTTCCCAATTACATCGGTATATATGTTTCTATGAGTTCCCAATTACATCGGTATATATGTTACTATGAGTTCCCAATTACATCGGTATATATGTTTCTATGAGTTCCCAATTACATCGGTATATATATTTCTATGAGTTCCCAATTACATCGGTATATATGTTACTATGAGTTCCCAATTACATCGGTATATATGTTTCTATGAGTTCCCAATTACATCGGTATATATGTTACTATGAGTTCCCAATTACATCGGTATATATGTTTCTATGAGTTCCCAATTACATCGGTATCAACATCTGCTCATGGAAAAGTGGGAAAGTGAATAAACGCCAATTTACGGGCTCACGACATATCGTGCACGTGAGCAAGCTTCGCATAATGACTTATTAGGAAAATAATATTGTAATATCAAAAATAATTTGCACCAACATTTTATATATTAATCATAGCCAAAATAATTTGGTAAAACTCTGACTAGAGGCATAGCAGTCACAATTACAGCTAATATAGAAATATCAACACACACACGCACGCACGCACGCACGCACGCACGCACGCACGCACGCACGCACGCTCGCTTACACACACACACACACACACACACACACACACACACACACACACACACACACACACACATATATATATATATATATATATATATATATATACACACACACACACACACACAAGATCCACAAACATGTACATATTAAACAAATTGAAAGTTAGAAATAGCAGCTAGAAAACAAATTATATTATGCAATAACCAACACAAGTCCGATGTAGCAGTGAATTGAAACAGGCCAAATAAATAACGTTTTTTATTGCAAAGTGGACTGCTTATCACGCAGCCACTTTGGGAAGAACATTAACAGGAATGTGAGCTCCTCAAAGCAAACCAGACAGGAACTGAACACATGTACAGCCCCGTCGGGCAAGTTTCTCAGAGCCCACATTCCTACAAGCATGACGATAACATATATACATCAAAAAGTCGTCATGAACATGTAATGCAAAGAATACAGACATTCCACCACCAATACACAAATTTAATTACAAACAGGTGGGGCCATTTCGCTAACCGATATAAACATAAGCCAAGAATACCGATGAAGAAACAGGAAGCCTGTCTGCGCAGAAAACCCCATGAACACCAAATACTAGGGGACAAACCCCCGTGTTCATCTTATATAAGGCCAAAAGTGGGGAAAGCGGTTTCGACATCTTCCAACTTCCTATTTCATCAACGATGTACAATCGCATTTAAACTAAGCATTGAGAATAAGGACGACAGGTGGGGAGGAGTGCGGATTTCGAGAGACAAATTTTAGTCACAACTTCGCAATGCAGAGACTGAATCAGGAGTGAAAGATTCAGGCTACTGGCTCTAGTTTGAACTGGTTTCCGCTAAGCCGTGATTGGCTGGCTAGCGCGGAGTAATACAATTTATTTGGCCAAATAGTTCCGGTGTAGTCTCGGACACCCAGGGCAAGTTTAACGACGACCTGTCTTGGTTATTTCATAAAAATTGTTATGCACCTGGTGAGTTTCATAAATTCATTTATGCAATAACCAACACAAGTCCGATGTAGCAGTGAATTGAAACAGGCCAAATAAATGACGTTTTTTATTGCAAAGTGGACTGCTTATCACGCAGCCACTTTGGGAAGAACATTAACAGGAATGTGAGCTCCGCAAAGCAAACCAGACAGGAACTGAACACATGTACAGCCCCGTCCGGAAAGTTTCTCAGAGCCCACATTCCTACAAGCATGACGATAACATATATACATCAAAAAGTCGTCATGAACATGTAATGCAAAGAATACAGACATTCACCACCAATACACAAATTTAATTACAAACAGGTGGGGCCATTTCGCCACAAGGTCACCCACAAACCTGTGACCACCCCACCACGACCTTATTGTGCTGAGATATGAAATCACAGCATTACTTTCTTCCTTATTTAAGACATCGTCATTGTTACAATCTTTCATTTCAACCAATTCACAAATCATGTTTGCATTGTCATAGTATGTATCATTGACATTGATATTCCACATTTCTTTACATTGATGCTTAATAGCACTGATAGGCTGTTCTGTAAAACTTTATAAACCTAAAGACCAAAGCCACATCTAAAGGTACACATTCAGCAATTAATTGTACTAAATCTCTGTGGGAAGCATATGGTAGCTTCCACACCTTACGCAATGCATTACGCCACTGTGTGCACATCTTGTTAACACTGTCATGCCACAGTGGCCATAGTTGAGATCAGTACAGTGCACAACAATACTGATGAAACAATTTGTTTTTGACAACAGTTTGAAATGAACCAAACTCAGACATAAATCTATTTACATTACAGTTAAATGTCTTTATACCATCAAACACCATTTCATACTTATCGGTTGTGCTAAGTACATTTCCAAGATGTATAGTTTTCTCACATGTAGAAACATCTGTACCATTTATTTCACAATGTGGATCAGCATCCTTCTTGTTGTACACCAATAATTTGCTTTTTGACCCATTAAACAACACATCATGTAGTTGGCATATTTCTCACAAACCTCAATCATTTTTCGCAACCCAGAACTAGTAGGACATAGTAATATAATGTAATCTGCATATCCTGCAGCTCCACATAAATGTTGCCCAATATAACAGCCAATATCAAGGTCTTTTAATTCATCCAACAGCCCATCCATGTACATTCCAAATATAAGTGGAGACATAACACCTCCTTGGCGAACCCATTCTTCACAATTAATTGGTTTGATATTATGTCATTCCATCTAACTTGTAGTTTCTGGTGTGTGTACATGTGAAGTAAAAGTCTTACAACTAATGGGCACATACCCTTATCAATTAATTTTTGAAACAACATACAATAATTTACTCTGTCGAATGCTTTGGAAGCATCAAGTAAAAAAACATGTACAGTACTACCATTATTTACATAATATGAAATAGTTTCTTTTACCATAAAAGTACACATTGTTGTAGATAAGCCATCTTTAAACCCAAATTGTAAATCTGACATGTCAAAAACTCCAGTTTGTTGTTTGATAAAAATGGAATCATGAAGTTTATTAATGATGCTGCCTAAGGTCAACGCTCTATAGTTATCAGAGCTATGATGCGCCTTTCTCTTATCTTTCTGAAGTGGCACCATAGTACCTATCAGTAAGTCACTTGGGGATACACCATGAATAAGCATGCCATTGTAGAGCAAGGTTAATGCTTTAAACAGTTTTTCAGTACCATGTATAATATGGTTAGAAAATATGCCATGTTCTTCTTTTTTACCATGTTTCATGCAATTTACACATTTCTTGAGATCATCAATATCAATACCATGCTGCTGATGGCAGTTGTGACCATCATCAGTATCATTTTCATGCATACACATAATAATAACAAGATTGTCAACTCTACTTTTTAATAAATCCAACAGAATTGTACAATTATTCAAACTTTGAGGAAAATAAGTCAGCAATATCTTCTGATCCTATATGATCATCAATAACATTAGGCAGAAAATGACAAGATTTTTTAAAAGTATGCGCCTCTTTCCATAAGTTACGATCATTACCTTCACTAATAGCTTCAGCCATTCTATTGCTTTTTATCCTTGTTTCTTCCTTTATTACATATCTCACAGCGTAGTGATACCTGGATTGAGTACACCTCATGATATCGGCTACTTCACCATTATGTGGCCTACCACACTGCACCCAAATATCATGCCAGAACAAGGAAGTATCTTGTTGAGCCTGTACATGTTCGTTCCAACCAGGTATCACCTTGCTGCTCCCTTTCTTGGCACCCGTCTTTGGCAAACACATATCTGAGGCAACATTGCAACTATTTACAACAGTATTATACAAATCAGAGAAAAAACCTGTGTGCCTTTTACATTGGTAATCAACATAACTAACAGTATCATGATTAAAATCAATACATGATAGCAACTTATCAAGCTCACGTTTGTAATTCTCAATGTGGACCTCTGTACATTTATGCCAAGCTACATTCGTTTTACATTTACGTTCAAATGATTCATGATATGACACATATATTTGCATTTCAAGACATATTGGAACATGATCAGAAAAATTACTGTTCATAAACACTGATTCATATTTGATAATTGATTCACGCAAGTTCTGTGTTACCATAAAGTGGCCTATTGGAGAGCTCTTGTCTGGGGAGTATCCCTTGTTAATTCTGTGTTAAAGTCACCACCCAATACAAAATATTGTGATACAGTTTTGTTACAAATATCACGCACTTCATTAAGAACGTCTATAGATTTAAACAAATCGTGATTTGCATAACCCTTGTCACATGGCATATACATGTTAAACAATACAAACTCGATATCATCTACTGTCACTTTCACAGCACACAGCCTCTTAGATATACACTCTATTGTATCCACTTTACAGCTAATATTGGATGACCAAATGATTGAACAGCCCCCATAGGGTCTGCCTATTAATAGCACACTCTCATCCATTGAGCTGGATACAACACATACAATGTTTGGACTAAATGAGTTCAATCTTTGTATAAATTGTGTTTTATACATACAATGTTCTTGTATCAACAAAAAATCACACGCCTCCAGCAAGGTTTGCATAATAACATACTTGTCAACACCAAAATGCTTACAGTTGTAAGAGCCAAACTTGAGTTTCTTTTATTGTCCATCATGTTTATGTTTCATTTTGACTTGAATTCACACCAGTTTCACCATTGTTCAGTGTACTGCCAATTCTTTTGTCCCCTCCCTTGGGAGGGAAATATCTTCTAATGTTGATGCCACATGGCCAAAAGTCAGGATTATAAAACCTTCATGAGATCATCTTTAGATATTTCTAGTTTAATTGTCTGATGCTTGGCATCAATGTGTGACATAAAAGACAATGAGCGAACACACATACCTTTAGATTTGAGATCAGTCTCTTTTGTTACCTTTGACACCCTTTCTATTACTAGATCTCTACTAGGAGGTGATGCCCCCTGTACACGATCACTGCCACAACCAGTGCCAAACAGCATGTTTCTCTTTTTCTTTTCTACCACTGTCCATTTCTGTCCATTGCTCCCATCACAGGACTTAGGTTTAGGCGGGGCCTGTTGTACGGGGTATGCCACTTTCTGAGTGGTCATTGCATTTGTTGTACCGGTAGCCCGATTAATACTTCTAGGAGGCCGTACTGCCTCTGGGGCATGTTGGACAGGACATGCCATAGGTAGACTGGCTCTGACAGTTAGGTTATTATTATATTTGTTTAACTGGACAGCATCTGCATATTTTGTCTGCCTTTCTTGCTTCTGCAATAATATACCATGTTTCTGTACCTCGTTAAGTACATCATCTACTTTTTGTCTAGTGTCTGTGTGCTCTGCTCTGCAGAGGGAGACATTGCCCTCAACACTGTTCATTTGTTTTCTAATCTTACCAACCTCTCTAAGACTGATGTCAAGTCAATTTCCTCTGGGGTAAAGTTATGTAATCTCTTAATGTCAGCGGCAGCAAAACACGGTTCAACTTTCATTTCATCTCATTTTTGGAATGCAACAGATATCTTGCACCGATTTCTCTGCCTTGCTTCTATTGTTTGATTTCTATCTGTTCTGGGGATCACCCAGCTCATGATTGTACTCATCATAAAGTACCTGTTTAGCATCAAGTACATCTTGATCTGCATAACATTTCATACAGGCCATTTGATTTTTTAGCTTTGATAATTGATGTCTATACGTGTTAACGTATGCCAAAAACTTATTACCCTAAGTTTATTTTGCACATTTAAATTGTCTGTACTTTCTTCCACATTTACAGACGCTGCTGCATCAACACACTCTTGGCAGATTTTACAGGAGCCTACTTGTATTGCCTTATCCAAGCCTGTTTGCTTGCATTTATCACACTTCATGTTGTACTTCTACAGGTTACCTCAAAGTGTACAAAGCCAATTATTGCATCACCTGCCCAGACAAGGGTGTGGTCAGTGGACCACAACGCTGACCTAGCCTTCACTAATTCTACACAGCACACACAGCAATATACAACTCAATAACTCAACACAGCAGCAACACTTTCACAACCACTGGTGACCTTAAGGTGGACAAGTATGTTACACTACATTATGACAAACCTGAAACCACATACTATGATCGAACCAGTTAAAAATACAGACATACTAGCACAACAATCTTAGTGTGGTTTTCTGTATGCTGGTAGCGCCCCCTATTACCTTTGTTAAATTTAATGGATGTTAATATTATAACTCATCTTTGTTTGTTTTCATCTATTTGAAAAATACTGTTGCAGTCGAGGGGGTGGGGGGTCCAACAAAATGAAGATATTGCCACATGGTTTCTCCTTGAAGTGTTTAAGGACAATCAGTGCAGACTGTTCTGGCGACACAACAAATTATCAAGAGTTGACTGAATTTATACAATTCAGTGAACCATGTGTAGGTGTTAAATCTGTTATTGACCAGACTTGAGCGGATCTACACACTGGGTAGTGGGTCCAGGAAGTGTATGGAAGGAGACCATTTTACAGGAGCCTACTACTTATCCCTGCCTGTTTGCTTGCATTTATCACACTTCATGTTGTACTTCTACAGGCTGCCTCAAAGTGTACAAAGCCAATTATTGCATCACCTGCCCAGACAAGGGTGTGGTCAGTGGACCACAACACTGACCTAGCCTTCACTAATTCTACACAGCACACACAGCAATGTACAACACAATAACTCAACACAGCAGCAACACTTTCACAACCACTGGTGACCTTAAGGTGGACAAGTATGTTACACTACATTATGACAAACCTGAAACCACATACTATGATCAAACCAGTTAAAAATACAGATATACTAGCACAACAATCTTAGTGTGGTTTTCTGTATGCTGGTGGCGCCCCCTATCTATTTATATTTATATATTTATACATATATATATATATATATATATATATATATATATATATATATATATATATATATATATATATATATATATATATATATATATATATATATATATATATGTATATATATATATATATATACATATATATATATATATATATATATATATATATATATATATATATATATATATATATATATATATTTATACATTTATACATATATATATGGCGGTCGGTCACATTGTAATTTTGGGTGACCTGGTGGCGGAGTGACCCCCACCCACATGGTAAAATAAACATATTAGCTTGTAGTGATTTATTTAGTAGTCATAATATTGTTACCATTGGTTGACACACTTATTACGTTGTCGAGTTATATCTATTATGTGAAATTAGCAGTCTGGGGCCGGCATGCGTGCTGTGGTTATTTGTCACTTGATTATTGATGTTTACACGATTATTATTAATAAAACTACATGTCATTAAGTTGGCCTACTTCAATCTATACCTGACTTGCGTTGTTGTTCTGCATATATATATATATATATATATATATATATATATATATATATATATATATATATATATATATATATATATATATATATATATATATATATATATATATATATATATGTATATGTATATATATATATATATATATATATATATATATATATATATATATATATATATATATATATATATATATATATATATATATTTAAACCCACATCAAATTCTGCTGTTCTCCAGGGGGATCTGGATAAACTTGCAAAATGGGACTTGTCTTGGTAAATGGAGTTACACTAACCTCAGATCTTCAGGTGAATACCCATATAAATAACATATTATCAAAAACAAATAGACATTTCGTCGAAAACGCGGGAAATCGGGATCAAGGAAAAGAAGCGTAATTTCCCACCTGAAACTGGTAATGTTGACACCTAAGCCGACATATCACAATCAGCCTCTCAGCTAAAGCACATGTGTCTCTCCCTAGTGGTGAATTATTCCATAATTAGTCCAGCTTTGGGATTTGGCACAAAAATATCCGTGAATTGTTAGCAGGCTTGTTGACAAATGCATCTGAATTCGGATTCAAATGCTTCTGTGAAATGTTCAGTTCATTTGCATTTGATTCCGTGCCCTAAACATATGCATTTCAATGTGACGGCAAACAATTGATTTTTAAATGTCCAGTCAAATACCGACGCAATTGTTTGAATACTCATTACTGTTGGATTATGAACCTGATATACAGTTTTCCATTATCGCGTAATAAACCTCATTTTGTGTATTATGCATAGTTGTTAGCATACAATCTACATTTACAGTTTCTGATTTGTGAATCCACTTTCACCACATGCTCTTCGTCTGACTTTGACGAAGTGCTATGTAGTGATCCAAATCACCAGTACATCAACATGGAATCACTGTGCTCTGTAATGGTAGTGTTGATGCCCGATAATGATGCATGACAAAAAATTCACGATGGCCTACACGGCTGAAGCGTAATGGTTTCTCCCGTGTTCACCTCATTGATCACGAGGTGGCAGCATTATATAGAGTGAAAATAACAATCCTCCCCTTCTTGATAATACACTACAATCAATGTGCTATACGTATTAAAGATATTACTACTCTTGCAACATTGCAATGATATGAACATAGCTTGTTCAAAAAACACAATGGCATTCCATGAAAATAATAATAAATAAGTATTGTTTTGCAGTAAATATAAGCTATGCCGATTATATTTATTCCAAAAGTAAAATAAAGACTCATTTTCAACAAGTTGCTTTCCAACAGGAAATAGCATTGGTTGATGCTCAGCTGTTGACTTATCACTGACCATTGATCGGTAAAAAGCGGATATTACCAGTAAAATTAAATGAGGTCTTCGCTTGCGACACGCACAAATATATTTTGTGTCTCATTTACCCAAAACGGAGACATTGTGCTTCAAAACTTTAATTTCAAAATATTATGCAAATATGCGTGATATTTCGTAACATTGCCGTGAGACAGTGACTTTTAATGCAAAACCGTGAGTCCCACGGCTTATTCGTGAGAGTTGACAGGTATGGTAGGGATGCAGTGCAGGTCGGAGCGCACGAAACACAGACTGGTGTCGTACCAACTATGCAACAGACAGGCAAGTTTCCTGTAGAACAGACGGGTGTACAACAGCCATGCCGTGCTGTTCGCTGAACTGTTTGCTGAGCAGTAACATATACAATAACAACTGCAACGCCGAATGCAGCTGCAACTTGCAGTGGCATATATTGTTTTTGGGTTCTATATTATGGTTTCTGGGCTTCGTTTAGTCTCGCTTATCCGACTGTCGCTCGCCTTCATGAATTCGCCTAGAAGAGAGTCCAAATGCCCGGATGACACCACAATTAGCTAATTATACATGCATACATAATTTCCGTCGCACTGAAAAGTACACGTTGCATCCTGGCGACGATGTGAGCAACAAACGGTGGCGCCACACCACGGAGCCTGGATAATCGAGGCTAGGTTTCATGTTATGTTTTGTGTACAATGGAAGTTCCACAATGCAATTTGGAACGTAGCATGTAACATGATGCAGTGTTGGCCATACGCTGATTCGTTAACATCGTCGTCGCCAGCTGTAGTGTTGATGGCCGGTAATAATACATGATAAAACAGATGTAACACAAAATATCTTTATTCTCGATGACCTACTTGTCCGAAGCGTAATGGGTTCCCTTATTTTTATCTCATTGATCGCTAGGTGGCAGCATGCTACACAGTAATGAGTAGATAATGGAATCTTTGCCCGGCCTGTGAATCCAATTGATGTGCTACACATGGACACGGTGTATATATGTGTATTACAATTTAGATCAATTAAGGTAGTACTTTGCTAATGTAATAAATTAATAATGTGTTTAAATACGTTTTGATTTCCATTCCAAATATAACACAAAATTAACATAGAAACAACGCATTAGAAACAAATTAAAATGCATTGCAAAAGCATAAGCAAAATATTCGCATTTTCATTAGAACACGGTGCTAGAAAATGGCATGTGCATTTATTTATATTTTTTTATGAATTGAAGCGTTTGCATTTGCATTCAACTGCGTTGTCGTGCATTTATTAACTAGCTTGTTTGTTAGTTTGTGATAAAAGCGTGATTATTGTATAAGGAATATGTATTTCCACATATGGAACTACTTCAATTTCGTAAGACTTGGGTGTAAACATTCAGCATGTAAAATACATCCCTGAACCCAATAGTTAGTTGAAGCATATGTCTTTTTCCTAAATAGCTGCCAATTGAGACGTTTAATTTAGTTGAGCCTTTTTCAGATCGTCACCTACTTAAAATGACACCATCATTGAACGCATTCGCTGGTTTGCGTCATTCAGACAGTATACTGTATTTTCTTGCATGCTTATGACAGTTTATGTACTCACCCTTCAAATTATGACACAGGTGCTACATTATTGTGAGTAGCAGGGCATAGCGACTGATATCTACTGGTGCACGGCTTGGATTGATAATGGCGTCGGATTCATTAATCATATCGCTATGTATGTGCCAGCTATGTACCTAGAATTCACAAACTGATCCGTTGTTAAATGTTATGAATGTTTCCCTAATCAATGGGAACGAAATCTCCACCATAAACACCACAGTAAGCATAACTGGACGAAAACTTGTTAAAACGTTGGAGAAACTCTTCGATTAGTTTCCGTAGTCTGTAATAAGAAGGATACGTTTCAAGTATGTACAGTTACGTGTTGTGCAATTAAAAGTAATTAAAACATTTTTACTACATTACGTAAAAGTGTTTCAAAGTAATACCAATGTCCGCTAATGTGTATATACTGTAACCATGTACAGGGTGGATACATATATTGCTGTTGTGAATAGATTGACTCCATGAGCTTTTTTGTTGACGGACTTAAGCAAATAAAGGCTTATTCGTTTAAGGCTAACGGTTATATGTGCATTATAATTTTTGGGATAATGTGAATCAAAGCTGATCCTCCTTATAAGTAAATTTTTGGGTTTGTAGTGACAGCGTTAGTTTACTAAAATGTGTAAAAAAAATAAAATTGGTAACGACCACGACATGACCGACTAAAGAGAGGGCAGGAAACATGGCGTTTTTTTACAATGTGGGTGGGCAATGCCCCCAACCCTTTCATTTGTCCCCCCAGTCAGGCTAAAATGTCCTCAATCATACCCACATATATAATTTTGTATATATATATATATATATATATATATATATATATCGTGGAAATTCGATAAAAAACGTTTTGTTAGGAAAGGAATAGGGAAATAGGGCGAATACGGGAGGATAGGTGAGAGCGTTGGGTGAGGTCAGAGTCGGAGGCAGGACGAACACTGCTATAGCTGGGTCTACATGGACACTTCTATGGCTGGGTCTACATGGACACTGCTATGGCTGGGTCTACATGGACACTGCTATGGCTGGGTCTACATGGACACTGCTATGGCTGGGTCTACATGGACACTTCTATGGCTGGGTCTACATGCACACTGCTATGGCTGGGTCTACATGGGCACTGCTACAACTCAATTTTATAACTCAATATCTTCATATTACCCACTTCATACATTGTAGACACATAAATAAATACACCAGTCACTGCTATTATAGCCGGGTCTGCACTACAGGGCACCGTCATGGCACTGTTGTAGCTGAGTAGCACGTAGCTACCTATGTTATAGCTGCTGTGTTGTTAAATTATCAGTTAATTGGTCTTGTCAGCAAATTAATGTTTGATGCAAAAATAACAAATACAAATAACAATGTAGACAAGTTTATTTCAAATAAACATTCTGTCCGTGCATCTTTGAAATCAGTTGGTTTACGACTTGACCGCAACTGCGCTTCTGCCCCACCAACCGCTTGACGAGGACGTCTGGAAACATAATTCACAGAACACTTTTAGCATTGTTGTTACTGCTGCTTCTGCTTCTGCTGCTGCTGCTGCTGCTGCTGCTGCTGCTGCTGCTGCTGCTGCTGCTGCTGCTGCTGCTGCTGCTGCTGCTGCTGCTGCTGCTGCTGCTGCTGCTGCTGCTGCTGCTGCTGCTGCTGCTGCTGCTGCTGCTGCTGCTGCTGCTGCTGCTGCTGCTGCTGCTGCTGCTGCTGCTGCTGCTGAACGTAATCAGGTTATTGCAGACAATCAACGCTACGCATTGCGACAGGCAGTTAGTCGTATACACCAGAATGCAAACGTTCGTGTGCGTGTTATATTGATGCACCTCATTTAGCAAGGGCAACTTGTATTCGTGCGCGTGAACCACTGAAACAATAATTTCTGGAACCCAAAATGTTCACACGCATACTGCAACATGAAAATGTGTATATTCCTCAGGGACGTGCATGCCTATGAATACAACAGTGATACAAAATATGCCGAATTTGACAGCTCCAGTCATTTCCCAATTTCGTTGAGATCGCTCACATAATCAACTACCCAGCTGTTCGTTTACGAAATGTTTCATTCTCTATGCGCAATTAACTAATTTATACTAACCGAGGAACAAGTCGAACCATTCAGCACGAAACCCGGAGCGCACATTTTCCTTCCGCTGTGTGGAGAAAGAAATGGTAAAATTGTGTTAAAGAGTAGCAATAACAGCAGCAGTAGCGGATGTCGCCAAGAAAGTTGATATCGTGCTGACAACACTGTTCGAATGGCCGTGACGTCCAGCATCACAAAAATGCAAGCATAGAAACTGCTTTATACATTCACAAGTACATGAACATCATTATAATGCATCGAATTCGGCGTCATATATCTTCATCTAGGATCTGGCATTAACTCTTTTTCAAACATTACTTTGAAAACATATAAAACAATAGCTACCTATCCCTCGTTCTGATAATGACTTTTGCACAATTATGCCTAATGTTTCTGTTGTGTTGCGCCTCTGAGCTCAGGTTCCTGAGGATGTAGGCGCCATAGAAATTTATTATTATTATTATCATCGTCATCATCTTCGTTTTCATAAAGACTTAAGAAACATGAACTTTTTACATAGGTATTCCCATTTGTTTCCTTTATCGAATGCGCGATGTAAATTGTAAGATATTACGGCAAACAAAGCATATGTTGTCATTAAGGCAAATTATTTTGTCGTATTAACGCAAGACGAATAATAATCAGGACTTACTGGAAAGTGCATGCCGGGAAGTTATTTCCTGTTCGGTAGAAGCCGCCGCAGCTGATCAGAGCTGAACCAGACAGAACAAAGTTGATGGTGCATGGATGGAGCAGAGTAAAAACTTATTAAACAATAACAATGCAAAATGCCTAATCGATTTTGCTTTCTTCTTCTAACTAACAACAGTGACATTTTAAAGGAATATATACCGGTGCCATATTTTGTATTTGGCATTAATACATTCAGTACGATTTGACTACTTTGGGTCGCACCAGCGTATGACAATGACAATATGCAGATAAATAAATCAGACATTGTCATGTCTCACACATTTATAATTGTTTTGTGTTTCGTATTAATTACCTCGTGACTATTGTTTCTCGCAAAATTAGACTTGCAACTTCAGTCATGCATGTTACATAAAGGCTGCCAATAAAAGTACTTAGAACTTTCAGATTTGTGGTCAACTGTGCGGCCAATACAGTTCTAAAATAACGCATTGTGGCCATTCCAACGGGCAACACCGAACACAAGGCCTATAAATTATAGGTAGGTAACATGCAGCAAACAAGTTCCATAAACTAACTCCTTTAACGTATTTCTTTACAACAGCCTAAAGCATATATGCGTAATGAGAAGATAACGTAGTTGATGCACTATCTCTTACATATATGAACAAAGCGTACATCGCACTAAACAACAGTGTCCAGGAAGCTGACAATGTTCAATTAATATAACATTAACAAATTGTCACATAATCTGGCATATAACAATCAGCAGGAACTATCTGACCGAGTAATGTTTATAACAGGGAAATATAATGTTGATTATACAACTATAGTGTACGCATAATGCAACTGTAGAACAAAACAGTATATTTGTAAAAAAAAAACTTGTACGCAAATGTAACCACTGAGATGCCCGAAACAACAGTGTTCTTACCTTTGTTGGTGCAGAAGTAAAGCGGAGGATAGGTCTGTGGCAGATAGAACATTGCCCCTTGCTCGCAGCACCACTTTTTATCAATTTGCTCCTCCTCTTTACTGTCAACAAACAGGTGCCGCAAGAATACCCATATACCGATAATACATATAGGTAGTATTGGTGTAACCATAGCTACGACTTTTGTGGTTTCCTATTGTAATATTGGTGATCGTTGGCTCGCCGTAACGGTTTCATTGATTGGTTGAGTTCTTTTAGCGGAAGTTCCCGTCACGTAAAGTTATTCCTTTTTCTTGCTCGTTAACGTATAATCATGTCACTTTATCTCAATCGGGTAATCAACATGACTTCAATGTGTACGAAGCTAAAAAGTTGTTTTTAGTATTAAAAACAATGATGTTTTTGAGGTGAACGGCACGCTCCGTGATGTTCCCTTATGCTTAAATTCATGGCAAAGCAGCCCAAACCGGTCACATGGTGCGCTGTGATCACAATTGCTCGGGAACTAGCCAACGCTATATACCAAGGACAAGTATCAGGCCATCGTAATACAGTGAACTTTCTTCTGTTGATTGAACGTAGTTATCAACGATGCTTACACACAGCAGGTGCGGCGTCTCCACCAGCCACCACATCGTCCTCTCTCCAAACAAACGGTCTTCCATTTGATACACGGCGGCTCAGTCGGGAAATGGTGATTCGGGTGACAGATTCCGCAGTAGATGTCCTTAGCTAAAAGGAAGATATTAATTTTACACTTAGCCGTTTCGAACTAATGTCAACAGCCTTGCGATTACAGGTAATGAGTTGACATAACAATCTTGAAAATGTGTAAAGCCATGCTGGTTATTCTAGGTAGCCTTTTTTATAACTGCATAATGATATATATTCATTTGGTGAAACGTAATCAAAAGTGTCGAAGTAGCTTAAATCAATGCATCGTTATACATAACTTCTGTTTCACGTCCTATAGCATAATAATGTTGATTGAACTACGAAACATTTTGTGCCAATAAAATCTATGATAACATAGACCGAAAGCAAACGGACTCACTATGTCTCTTTTGCCGAGACAAAGCGTCCTTGAACGTGTCGATTGCTTCCTTCAGTTGGATAACTGACTTGTCGTTGTTGTTCGTCTCCTCTGCCTCGTTTCTCGCCTCGACGTGCGACGCCACTACGAGGATGAATACGCAGAGCGCAAGGGTTGGCATCATTCGATTCATCGTGACCACCGGCTGTAGACAGAGAAGTATACATATTGATAGTAACAGCAGATCTGATCGCAACCTAGCCGGGATTGAAGCAACGCACAACATTGAAAGTATTACTGAAAAAAGAAGACAACGGCGGGCGATGACACTACAAGGAAAGCAGGCATATACACACACACATGTGTTTCAACAACGAGGCGACGACTTCCTGTGAATGTTTAATGTGCAGGGTCTTTTATAGAGCATCTGTGGCATTTCGCCAAATGGCTGAAACACAAACGAGGTTGTGTCCAATGTGAAGGTGAATCGCAACAGTGGTAGGACACGTACGCTCCGGGAGGAAAGTTGTGATGAATATTTATAGCCTATTTTTGTGCATGAATTACTTTAGGACACATTCAGATGGACCTGCAACTTCATATAAACTGCCTGAATGTGTTTAAGGCTGCAATATTGGAAACTAACACTATCTACGCATGAAAACTTTATGCGTGTAATTGATTATTGGCATACTATGCCTATAAAAACAGTATCTTAAACATACTATGCCAATAAAAACAGTATCTTAAACAACTTAAAAGTGTACGTGATTTCATGTCGTTATTAACTCTGTGGCCATCACTGGTCAAAATCTTTATTACGATCAACTTTCAGCTTTTAGTTTAAAACATCGACTTTGTGGGCTACAAATGACTGTACATGAAACTAGTAACGTCGTGATTATTTTCACAGTACATACAACATGAATTACATGTTTGAGAATCGTCAGTGACTTGGAAACGCCTCATCTGATTTTCTTTGAGATCTTTGGCAATATAATATAACACACACACATATATATATATATATATATATATATATATATATATATGTATATATATATATATATATATATATATATATATATAAACACATAAACACATATGTATATATTATCGCGAAAAAATCTCTCAAAAACAATCAGATGTAATTGTCTCATCTGGATTCGTCTCAAGTCAATGAAGACGTGACGAGCTGGTTTCTTGACCACCAGAACATGAACAGAGAGGACCAAACTTAATACCAAGAACTACATGCTTCTGAATTCTGAATTTGGGATAGCTTTCATTGAATGTGTAAAGTTATGCACGACAGACACTAGTTGCTCTCCTCGGTATCCTGACGTCGGGGGTGAAAAGGAGAGAAACATATGTCTCTCGTACAAAACCTTTCAAATTCGGTATCTGTGGAGAAGTATTGTGAACGTCTATGAAACCTGTCCTCCGGACGACGAAGACGACGACGATGATGATGCTGATACCGTCATGATTAGCGTTTGCACCACTTTATTCCAAATACCATGCTGGATTGTCCGAAAAAATGCCAAAAAATCAAACACATGTCTTTGTTACAAAAGCTGTGCCGTTGTGCACTTTCTGTAATACTAACACGGCTTGTGTCAAATAACTGTCTCCTAACACGCATTGATGACACTGTCAGACCCCCGAGTCACACGCAAACTCGTAAATATGCCACGATACTACTGCAAACATTGCTTGATATGCTAACTAACTTTACCTGCCCAGAGATCCGTGGAAATTTCCACAGCGACGTGAGCTGTGCGTGTTTCGTTGTTCGTACACCAGGTGGCTCTCATAATTCATAATCGCTCTCTTTCGAATAAGGGGCGCGAATAATCTCCACAGAAAACTGAAACAGCAAATGCGTGACAAATTGTAGTTCTTTGTTCATAAATGCACGTTATGCTAGCAATAAGTTAGAAGATATGTGTTAATTATAATGTGTGCCCTACCATGTGGCCAGGTGGCTGTGCAAACCAGTGGGTTACTACCCAAAGCTGCTCACAATGCGATGAACGATAGAAGTGGATTTGTCATAACAAACTGACAGCTCGCAAGGGCTGCCTGCGGCTATGCAATGTTGTACAAAAATCCTCTCATGATACATGCGCACATGTTTTCAATTATCATATCTATCAGAACGTTTAGGAAATCTAGGTTTGGTTATTTCATTTTTATTTCGTAAGAATTGTGTTATGAGTATTGGTGTCATAAGTGTTTCACGGATTGTGTGAAATAAATGCATCGTAGCACGCATTGCTGACACCGTCAGACCACCGAATCACACGCAAACTCGAAAATGTGCCACGGTACAAACCATACGTTTTAATGGTGCATAGTAATACATTTAAATGGGTCTTCAAGACATATGTGCATGCATGAGTGGGTGCGTGTTTGTGTCTGAGGCGAAGAACCGTTCGAACATGCCTGTGGGTGGGAATGTAAGCATGTACACATATGTAGCTCGATTGCGATTATATTTTATATACTTTCCTTTTGAATGTCGAAACAGCGGATTACCAACGACTTATCAAGTGGACGATTTCTTGAGAATTTGTGTCAGCTAAACGAACTCTAGCCTATTAGTTACTTGTTCCGGGACGCTGTGAAACCCATAAAGCATTTTGCCTTTAAACGTCCCTGGAGGTGATACTGGCTGATTTACTGTTCTTTGCAACTTTCCACATTTGCGACGGTCATTGCCAATTTGTAACCTTAAAAATCGGTGGACGGGGCGGACTGATATGTTCAAGAGTGAGGACGAACTGGTCCTTCACTGTAGACAGTGGTGGATATGTGAAGGAACAGTCTCCGTGCAGTAACGATAGCTTAGTTGTATGCTTCCCAGAGAAGTCGATGGTAATTAAGCAACCCCAAATAAATCAAAGCGATTGTAATTTTAACAGCATTGTCAGATGGCAAGTGGAAAAGGAAGCCATTGACTCGTCGAGGGTCCAGATTTTTAACAACATGCAGCCCGCTCGACAGACGTCTCTCAATTTAGTTTTTTACATACACGCTGGCATTTACACAATGTCACCCGAACGCTTCGTAAAACCAGCTGTTGTATGTGATTTTTGTTGCGCGAAGATAATAATAATAATACATAAGACACTTATATTGCGCTAATATCGTCGGTAGCGCATCAAAACAAAAGTGGCTAAGTAGTTCATACTCGATAGGTCTGTAGGAAAATATAGCAACATGTCGTCGTAAACTAAAACCCCACCTGTTTAAACTTGCTTAGCCTCCATAGCTCCCAGCGTACCAATCCAACTGTTTACCACTGGAACTGCTTATGGATTATGAACTGCTTAACCCTTTTTGTTCTGGTGCGCTGCCGAGCTTGGGTCTCCCGAGGATTTCAGCACAATATAAGATTTTATATATTATAATATTTATTATTATAAGAAGTTCCATTTGTAAACAATTGGGTTGGGAGCTATTGGAGACAAGCAAGTATAAACGGGTGGGTTTTTAGTTTACAGCGAAATATTGTTATATTTCTTACAGACTTAGCACTTAAGTGCACTATCAGAATTTGCCTGTGTAGTGCAAGGAGTCGTAAGCTCTTGCGTTTTCTCCCGTGCATCGCCGAGCAACTCGGCTTGTAAAGTAGTAAACTGTATGATTCTTATTTACGCGCGGAGTTAATTGCTTCTGTTGGAGCGTGTGAAATGCCGACGACACCTTTGTAAATTGCACCTGATGTTTTATATTACATACATCAATCCCATTGCGTCAGACGCCGTTAACAGGTGCAGGGTATAAATTACTGATGAACGTGAACATTGTCCTTGTTATTTGACACAGTTGCTGCTTATACAGTGTTGTTGAATCTTCGTTTTTTCCATGTCATAAACATATATTTTACGTTTAAGTATAAATTCAACCACTTTAGTAGAATTTTTTAGAATATGTTTAAGACATGTTCTTTGTTTTATACTTCAACAATATATCCATTTTCTCATCATACAAATCCAGCATCAAGCCTCACTCGATTTATTCACCGGATGGTGGCGCTGCAGTATGTGGCAGTTGGTTGAATTGTATGGTTATACGCCGACATGGCGTGCACTCGGCCTCTAAGCCTCATATTCTAATGATGGTCACAAAGTATAGCCGAATTAAAAAAATGCCAGCAAAAAATTAATTACGAAAGTCTCATGCATCATAATGTCTGCCACATTAGCTCCGCACGCAACTAAAGTAGTTTGAATATGGTGGGAACAACCTGAGAACATCCTATAAACAAATTGTACGGTGTGTAACTATTAACCAAATTAATAATGTACAGTATATGATATCAATCAGTATTATGAATAGTGTTTATGGGGAGCGTGAAATAGATTTTAATATATTAAACACACGAACGGTTGTTGTAGCTCTCCTCTTTATCCCTGAAGTTCGGGGTGAAGCTGGCACCGGTACTGGTCGTCGATTTTTTCCCCTTCGTCTTCCTCACTGAACAGGTTTCACTACCGTCTCTACATTCTCCCCATCCGTCGCTCTAGTTCTCCACGCGGACCACCCCCTCCCACCCCAGCCCTATCTCTTCACGCAGTCCTCCCATCTCAGTCTCGGTCTTCCTCCTTCTCCCCTATACTCTAAGCGCATCCGTTCCCCTTCCATTCTCCTCACTTGTCTAGCCCCTTTAACCGGATTATCACCAGCTTCCTCCCTCAGCTTCCTCCCTAAGTAAGCTTCCTCCCTCAGCTTCTCCATTCTTTGTTTGTTTATTCTTTTCACTCCCGCAATTCTTCTCACCTACTTATTCTCGCAATTGTTGTTTCTCCGTCTTCGCCGTCGTCTCTGGGCTGCATAGTTCGGCTGGTGTTACGCACCAGTTATGCATCTTTACTTTTTGCTTCAGAGATATGTGTATATTTCCCATCACCTCTTGCATTTTCCTCCACGCATTCGCCCCGGCTTGTATTCTCCTGCGAATGTCCGTCTCCTTGCCACCGTCCCGCAAACCGCTCTACCCAGGTATACACAGTTGTCTCGTTGGTTCAGTTTCTTCCCATCCACTCTTATATATATATATCTATATATATACCTTTGTTTTGCTGCCGGACCCAAAGCACCTCCGTCTTCTCCAGACTTACTCTCAATCCATGTCTAGCAAACATCTCCTTCCAGTCCAACCACCGGTCTTGAAGGTCTGCCTCACTGCCCGCTACTACTGCCAGGTCGTTTTCAGATATCAAAACATTTGTGAAAACGAACTTGTTTTGAAATTATGATGTGGTTTATTTCTTTTAATTGTATAATGGTCATATTATGTCTCCCCTGTTAAACATATTGTATCCAGTTATAACATTTTCTCCCTTAGCCGGCCCTAGCGCCTTCGTATACTCGGCGAATAAAGTCTGGCCAAAAACGCTAGGATTGTCTGGATTGATTGAATGGTTACTGACACAGTACACCATACAAACTGTCTATGCGTGACAAGTCACGGTAACTTCGGTCGCAAACTAGACGATGAATTAATTTCGAAGAAAGGATGCACTGATACAGTGCACCATGCAAACTGTCTATGCGTGACAAGTCACGGTAACTTCGGTCGCAAACTTGACGATGAATTAATTTCGAAGAATTGATGCACTTTAACTTACTTGTGAAATGTATGGACGTGCTTGTGAAGCGGCCGAATGAAAGAACCAATTAAATTAATAAATTTATGTTCTGCAGCACTGACAGATATTTGATATAAGATTGTGCATGTCTCATGTCATGATGTACATGTCTCATGTCATGATGTACATGTCTCATGTCATGATGTACATGTCTCATGTCATGATGTACATGTCTCATGTCATGATGTACATGTCTCATGTCATGATGCTTACAGGTCGACAAGTGAAAATTATAAATCCGAGAACCTAGGTTTTATATGTATCATTCGCATTAAAAAGTGTATCGAGGAAAATTCACTAAAGGCGGTTTCCGTATGGCGTCGGATTTGTATGCTCATGAAACGGGGATATATTATTAGAGATTTTTTTAAGCTTCCCTACCTCAACTCCCTTCATGATCCCCATCTCGCTATCTGGGGTTCGAGGCACCAAGAACAGAGTTTTTAGTTAGCACTCTCCATGTTGTGGTAAGAAAAAATACCTACACGATGTCACCTTACACCTTACTCAAACATCATATTACAAATCAATCATGTGGCACCAATTGGACCAACTTTTCAGCTGACGTAGAAACGTAAGATGCTATCCATTAGATAGTTTTTTTTTAATTCTACCGGCGATCCGCGATGATCGGGTTACGTTGTTACGGGTTACGTTGTTACGGGTTACGTTGTTACGGGTTGCAGACACTCCACAGATTCCCCCTATATTCCACTTATCGTACTGATCGCGCGGACAATCGGGATACGGAATAGGATTTGAGAGATCGGTGTGCTTGCAAACACTCTCTATTGTTTAAGTATAAAACAACGAAAACATGGCAGTCATATTACGAAGTGGTATCCTGAACTTAAAGAAGATATGAAATGTAATGAACGTAGCAGATTCTGAAATAGCTATGTGGGATTCGATGCATCGAGAACTGAGTTTTAGTTCGCACTCTCCGTGTTGTGATAAGACAAATGCCTACACGATGTTACCTTACTCAAACATCATATGGCACCAACAAGACCATGTGGCACCAACTAGACCAAATATCCCACTGACATGGAAACGCAAGATGCTTTCCATTTCTAGTATTATAGTACGCATATTAATCTTTTAAATTCTACCGGCGATCCGCGTAGATCGGGTTACGATCACAGGTTACGTTATGTTAAATCGTTGTGTAATATTACAGCAAATAGTATACGAGCTGGTCATAGTTGGGCTAGTTTATAGTGGGGGTGGGAGGGGGGAAGTGTGGGTGGGAGGGGGGAAGTGGGGGTGGGAGGGGGGAAGTGGGGGTGGGAGGGGGAAGTGGGGGTGGGAGGGGGGAAGTGGGGGTGGGAGGGGGGAAGTGGGGGAGGGAGGGGGGAAGTGGAGGTGGGTGGGGGAAGTGGGGGTGGGATGGGGGAAGTGTAGGTGGGAGGGGGGAAGTGGGGGTGGGAGGGGGGAAGTGGAGGTGGGAGGGGGGAAGTGGGGTGGGAGGGAGGAAGCTGACCTTACAAACAGGTGGAAGAAACCCTTGTTATGTGCGTACTCACGATCGTCTTTAATACATATAATAAACATATAATAAACATTCCTGATTAGTCTTTTCGGGAGTAATAAACTGAATGTATTAAATCATAACTTTGGCTGGAAAAATCATTTTAAGAATTGCGCATTTAGGGCCAGCTACGACTCACTTTTTACATAACTTGTGGGTCCAAAAGATTGCTGCAATTTGGTGAATTGTTGTGCGTGTAATGTGTTGTGCGTGTACTGTAAATCATAGAACGCAAGCAACGGATTGACACAGAAACACTTACTGTGGACTCGCGCTTCATTTATGATGTTGTAAATCATGCGTTACCAACGAAGCAGGCAGAAACCCAACTGAGCAGGCGGCTAGTTTGTCACAGGTGAGAATATTTTGACGTGTTGATTGTTCAACGAAGCGTGATGCGTAACACAAAGGTGCTACGTCTACCGCTTTGGCGATAGAAGTACCGGTTTTTCTTCAATACATTTTTACTTAACGTACCGATTTTATTTTGCGCGTACGTCTACCTCCAAAGTGCAATTTCAAAGTTAAAGTATAACGTACCGATTTTAAATTCAAACATACCGCTGAGTCACTATGTAATGTGTACAAAATAAAAGTGTACATACATGTTTATTCGCTAGGTGGCTCTGTAGGCCACCCGTGAAACAAGTCGACTCGGAAATAGTTTACCTTACAGCTTATTTTGAATGATCAGTCTAGCAACATTGTGTGGAGTCAATATATTGGCTTCCACATACTCCTTCCACACTCCCCTTTCGCGACTCCCACACGAGGCCGAATTCCATTTACCGCTCTGACGTCAATCTTCCGCATTTTTGTGTAATGTTGCATGACACCACTAGTAGCACCTCTCTTGGCACGTACGTTAAAGGAAACAAGGTGCGGCGCATGCACTAAAGGCTTGATGGTGTGGTGCATACATTAGATGATTAAAACAAGAAATTGGGGCGCATGCATCATGGACAACGTGGAATGGTGAATGTGGAAAAGAATGGAGGGAGTGGAAGGGTTCGTTATTGGTGATATTATTAATGTGTTTACTGCTGCAATAGCTGCATAACTACAGCTTCACAACTATTGCGTTAGCAGTGCAATAGTATTAAGTTCGCTTTAAATAGGCTTTCATATAATTTCACTTGATGTGAGTTAAGCTAGCTGCATAAGGCACATACTTGACAAATGTATCTTATGATCAATACAGTATTTAAATATGTAGGTTTGTGTTTTATTCCCATAACGTTGAGTACACTGTGGGTGCATTATTATAAACCTTAACAAGAACAGTTATTTAAGAAGTTATGTTGTCTTGTTCAGAAGGTGTGTTTTATACCGTCTGTGCACTCACAAGAACTCCCAAGGTTTCTTTTACAAACCACCGTGTCCAAATACGTAGAGAGCAGTGTTGACCATTGTCCGGTCAGGATATAGTGTTTGTAGTGTTTCATATTGACGGTGTTGCTCTTTCCAACATAACACCTGCGCATGTAATATAAAGCTTCAACAAGGGCTACCTAGTTGAAATAAATCTTATAGCATACAAACATAGAACCTGTGCAAACGTTATCACTTCGGATGCACTGCATTACGTTATGTTCTTATGGTGTCCAGTGTTTGCGTTTAGATGTTTATGTTTAGATACACGTGTCGGCAACTTTACTGGACACATGTCTTGTGTGCGTGTGTGCGCGTGTGTGCGTGCGTGCGTGTGTGGATGGGTGCGTACATGCGTGTGTGCGTGCGTACGTGCGTGCCTGCCTGCGTGCATGTGAGGGTATGTTATGTATACAAGAATAATAAAGATACCCCAACTGTGTGAAACTAGACTTGAACTTACGCTTCATTCCCGAGTTCGTCGCTGTTCTTTCTAATGATTAAATAAACTAGCGGGGGGTAAATGGTATGTATGGTAAAGGGGGTAAATGGTATGTATGGTACAGTACCCCCAGTATTTGCGATCGGTGTGTCTGTATGATGGTTTGTCTTTGACGGTGTGTCTGTATGATGGTTTCTCTCTGACGGTGTGTCTGTATGATGGTTTGTCTATGACGATGTGTCTGTATGATGGTTTGTATTTGACGGTGTGTCTGTATGATGGTTTGTCTCTGACGGTGTGTCTGTATGATGGTTTGTCTCTGACGATGTGTCTGTGTGATGGTTTGTCTCTGACGGTGTGTCTGTGTGATGGTTTTTCTCTGACGGTGTGTCTGTATGATGGTTTGTCTCTGACGATGTGTCTGTATGATGGTTTGTCTATGATGATGTGTCTGTATGATGGTTTGTCTCTGACGGTGTGTCTGTGTGATGGTTTGTCTCTGACGGTGTGTCTGTATGATGGTTTGTCTCTGACGGCGTGTCTGTATGATGGTTTGTCTATGACGATGTGTCTGTATGATGGTTTGTCTCTGACGATGTGTCTGTGTGATGGTTTGTCTCTGACGGTGTGTCTGTATGATGGTTTGTCTCTGACCGTGTGTCTGTATGATGGTTTGTCTCTGACGATGTGTCTGTATGATGTTTTGTCTCTGACGGTGTGTCTGTGTGATGGTTTGTCTCTGACGGTGTGTCTGTATGATGGTTTGTCTCTGACGATGTGTCTGTGTGATGGTTTGTCTCTGACGATGTGTCTGTATGATGGTTTGTCTCTGACGGTGTGTCTGTATGATGGTTTGTCTATGACGATGTGTCTGTATGACGGTTTGTCTCTGACGATGTGTCTGTGTGATGGTTTGTCTCTGACGGTGTGTCTGTATGATGGTTTGTCTCTGACCGTGTGTCTGTATGATGGTTTGTCTCTGACGATGTGTCTGTTTGCAACAGCTGAATACCACAAATGTAAAACGATTATTGTCCACATTAAAAATAAATGAGTTAGTGCTTCCACCGTGTAGCCATGTCGGTAAAGCAAGCTATGTGTAAATATTTCGAGGAACAACGAACAACAACAATAACTATGAAATACCTAGTAGTAGATATGATGCTCACCGGCAAAACGACCAGGGTCATGGCGGACAAAACTACAACGACCAGGGCCCTAGCGGACAAAACTACAACTATCAGGGTTCAAACCCCAATGTATATTTCCCCGCCAGATTTAGTTTTAGCATATACAGGATACCCTTGTAGTCATTTAGCTTAGTTGTTTCACTGCAAAGTAATGCATTTTAAGTGTAGTACTAAGGACGGAAAATGAATAAAACGCTCAGAATCCAATCACATTATTGTTTGTTAAATTGCTCTATCTCAAATGGAAAATATATTACTCTGATTGTTTTAGCTTTGCGGTCTTCGGTTATAATTACACAATGTGTCATATAAGTCCAAACTGCCTACGGTTCTGACATCTAAAAAAACAGCTGTTAGTTGAGAATCAGTTCACGTTTGAATCGAACCGTCGAGAACAGTGGCGCCACACCGTGGGTTGGAAGCCACAAAACCGAGGAAGTGGCGATGTAGCAGAAAGAACGAGAACCGTAAGTTAATTTTTTTAGTTAATATATTTCATTATATATTATTTCGTCATCCCGCTAAAAAGTTGTCAAATGTTGTAATTTTTCTCAGGTCATAATATCCTCAATAATCTTGAACAGGGACGCGCAAAAGTCATTATCAGAACGAGGCAGTACCGACGATTTGTGGTGGAAATGCAGTTTCGAATAAATATATTTTGAGTTTTTTCGGAAGGTAGATATAGTTTCAGATGTTTTCAAAGTGATGAGGAATTCGTTCCGGGCCCTAGGCGCATCGACAGAGAAAGCACGTTTGCCCGAGTTAAGCCTAGTTTAAGGGACAATAAGTTGTTGTGAAATTGATGACCTGAGCTGCCTGCGGATATTTGAAAAAAAATAGGTTAGGCTGGTTCTTGTGTAGATAGTGTAGGACGTTTAAGAGTGGACAGTTTAAAAGTAATTCGATAAGTAGCATGAAGCCACTGTAACTGTGTAAGTAGTGGTAGTGATGGTGAATAACGAGGCGCCCTGAGTACCACACGTGCCAGACAACTTTGTTCTCGTTGGAGTCTGTTTTAGCAATGTAAGTAGTGAATTACAATAGTCGAGGCTGCTACTAATTAGTGCTGTTGATATTATTTTAGCAGGTAAACCGGCATACAGGTGATGATTGAGATTATAATTAGAAATAATTTGGCTGAGAGACGTAGTGTATAAGCTAAACAGAACAGGGCCAAGGACAGATCGTTGCGGGACTCCGAATGGAAGGTGTTGTGGGCAAAATAGTATGCCAGATATGTCAATGCTTTGATGTGCGTCTCAAAAATATGAGTTGAACTTTGGTGTATGTCTAAAATGTATGATTTGAACCATATGATTTGAACAGAGCTGTGCCAGAAATGCCAAAATGTCTATGGAGCCTTTGTAAAATGATGGAATGACCAATCGAATCGATAGCAGCTAAAACATCTATTAAAATGAGTGCAGTTACTTCGGTACTATCCCTGTTTTTAACTAAGTCATTGTATATCTTGAGAAGAGCAGTTTCGGTAGAATGAAATCGTTTATATGCAGATTGTAGACCATTAAAGACTTATAACATTTTTATAAGTGATATTTATAAATACGTTCATAAAGGTGATTAGCAACGTCTTTTTCCAATACTTTTGACAGAAAACTGAGATTGGAGATAGGACGATAATTCTTTAGGTAATTTTTACACAGAGTGTGTCTTTAATAAGTCGATTTGCAAGAGCTTGTTTGAAATCCCCAGTAAAACTCAGTCCTACATTGAAAGGTTTATAATAGTATTAATAGGAAAAATAATTGATTGATACAGCTTTTTAGCAGAAGTGTTGGAAGTAGTTCCAGGTCATATGTTGGAAGTAGTTCCAGATCATACGATTTGTCGCTCCCCATTTTAACATTACCCGGTTTTCTGACCAAACCTTCAAAATGCTTAGTCATTGTCCGCCGCGGTATCCCGTAGTCACCTCAACACAGTATATGGACCACTAAACTGTTGTATAATAACGTGGGATGGTAGGGCATTATCGTTCATTTTATTGTTAATACATGTATGTACATATTTACAGCCAATATTACTGGCCAATTTCATGATCTAGACTCTATGGCAAGCCTAGCCGACGCCTTGTTTACAGAGTCCCCAGCCTTCACTGCGTCCTGTGCTCTGGTGAGACGACCGTCTCCTACGACCCTCTTGTTTTGCGTTTATAATTGCATAAAACAGTAGTTTGTATTAGCATACACCCTTCAAGCACAGAGGTTTATGACATAATACATTTATATGGCCGACTGGTAGTATTATACACACACGCACAAACATTTATTATCATATTATATAGGTCTACATATAATTATTACACATATATTTGTATGTCACGTTCGATATTTAGCATTTAGCGGTGATTCAATGTACTTATAAATGCGTGGAACTAATCGATGCGATGTGAAGGTAGAAGTTTGATCTGAAGCGTAACGCAGATATCTTTGTTTATAATATGTTTTAATTAACACGGGTAGACTAGTATTATGTGGCAGCAAGACGGCGTTATCTCCTTACAATGTACATAAAGCCCACAATGTGCGTTTTGCCCCTACTAAATATTTCTTATTTTCGCGATGTGAAACTAGTTAGAGGGTGGGCTTTATGCCCCCAAAACCCGCGTTATGTCCCATGCAACTCTATATGTGGATGTTTTTATTGAATAACTAATGAAACTATGAGGAAAACGGAGCAGCATGGAGGTGTGGGTCCAATATGTTGGCTTGTGATACTGCTTCGACACTCCTCCTTTCGCGACTGTAACTCGGGGCAGATCTCCGCTTACTGCTCTGATGTCAAAAAGCAGTAGATCTTCCGCTTCCGCTTTATGTTACTTGACACTTGTGGTAACACATCTCTTGGCGCATACGCTAAAGGAAACAAGGTGTGGCGCATACATTAAAGGCCGACGGAGTAGCGCATGCATTGGGTGATTAGAACAAGAAGGCGGGGCGTATGCATCAAGGACAAAGTGGAATGGCGAATGTATCAAAGACTAGAATGAGTGGTAGGGGTGACTGTTGGTAGTATTATCTAATGTGTTTACTATTGCAATAGCTATATTACAATAGCTTCACAACTACTGCGTTAGTAGTGCAATAGTATCATGAACGCTTTAACATATCATTTACCACCCGCCATTTTATGTCATTATTAGAAGGAACAGCTACGAACTCGGGAATGAAAATAAAAGTAGGCTTTCTTATCATTTCGCTTTATGTAAGCTAAGTTAGCTGTATGTGGCACACACTTGACAAATGCATCTTATTATCAATGCAACATTATAAAAACGTAGGTCTGTGTTCATTCCCATAACGTTGGTACACTGTGGTGCATGATTATAAACCTTAACAAAAACAGTTATTTAAGAAGTTATGTTGTCTTGTTCAAAAGGTGTGTTTTTATTACCGTTTGTCCACATCACAAGAATTCCCAAGGTTTCTTTTACAAAACACCTTGTCCAAACCCGGAGACAGCAGTGTTGACCATTGGCCGGTCACAATATATCCTGCTGTATCAAACACGCTCTCCGAAAAATGTAGTGCTTTCATATTGACGGTGTTGCTCTTTTCAACATAACACCTGCGCATGTAATATGAAACTTCAACACTGGCTGAAATAACACTGACAACCTGCAGACATAGATTTGCTGGGCAGGTGTGAAGAACGTTAGAACAAATGAACTTATATTACATATATCAACCCATTTGTGTCATGCGGCGTTCGCCGGTGCAGGACATAATTAATGACGGAGACAGCAAATACTCCGTGTTGTTTGGCACAGCGGATGTTTGAAAGGATGTTAGAGGTGTCGTGTCCGCACGAACCTGGGGAAGTGTGTTCGCCCATATCAACATTAATGTGCACGGATGTGCACGCTTGCGCATGCTTGCATGTTTGCGTGCACCTACTACTAACGTGAACGCATGCTTGTGTCAAAGATGTTTTGTATCAATACAAGGTATGATTTAGTAGCGTTGCACTTCATAGAGCAACAACACAATATCGACTCAATCACACAGACATGTTTACTACCCCATGGTTTATTTTTACATGTAACGTTGACACATACAACCAACCAACAAAACTATTTTTTTTCACAGCGTTTCATGTGTTTAAGAAGCCAGATATACCTTAAAACACACGGTTCACATTCGTCCCATTCAAGTCAATCTAACTTTGAGCGGTGAATACCATATACTGACCACACGACCACTCCTGTTGACAGGGGATCGAGGAGCATTGAAATTATTACGATAACTATTATTTCCATAAAGCATTTAAAGCTCATTCCGCAATTAAATATTTCGCTCGTCTCGTTTTAGAAGCTACTTATCTAGTAGCAGAAGCTACTTATCTAGTAGCAGTAACTACTTATCTAGTAGCAGAAGCTACTTATCTAGTAGCAGAAGCTATTTATCTAGTAGCAGAAGCTACTTATCTAGTAGTCACAGCGACATGCTAGCTCAGTTGTACAATTTGTTTTATTTAGTTTTGATGAAATCATCGAACAAACTATTACATTGTTTTCAACTGCGCCCAATCAAAGAGTAAATATCAAGGTATGTTTTCTGTTTGAGAGAGCATTTTATCGATGATGAACAAGTTAAGCAACTTATATATACCTAATGATTGTTGTATTGACGACATTAAGTAGTGAGTAGTTAATAGTTAACAATGCTATTAAGATGACGTTTATCTATAATTCGTAATTACAGTTTATTTACTTTTATGTATGTTGCAAAATGTGTTGCATATTTTCTGACAAACAATGTGGCTGTTGCTCCGTGGTACCAGGAATGACACCACAACCCGTGCAAACATGCAAGATGGAGGAGACGATCTGTATGTGGGTGAAACAATTTAAATATTTGGAAAAAAATGTATTTGGATGCAAGAGAAGTGGAGCAACTGGAAGGAAGATGGGAAGGAAGATAACACGGTAAAGGAAGTGGAGCAACTGGAAGGAAGATGGGAAGGAAGATAACACGGTAAAGGAAGTGGAGCAACTGGAAGGAAGATGGGAATGAAGATAACACGGTAAAGGAAGTGGAGCAACTGGAAGGAAGATGGGAAGGAAGATAACACGGTAAAGGAAGTGGTGCAACTGGAAGGAAGATGGGAAGGAAGATAACACGGTAAAGGAAGTGGTGCAACTGGAAGGAAGATGGGAAGGAAGATAACACGGTAAAGGAAGTGGAGCAACTGGAAGGAAGATGGGAAGGAAGATAACACGGTAAAGGAAGTGGAGCAACTGGAAGGAAGATGGGAATGAAGATAACACGGTAAAGGAAGTGGCGCAACTGGAAGGAAGATGGGAAGGAAGATAACACGGTAAAGGAAGTGGCGCAACTGGAAGGAAGATGGGAAGGAAGATAACACGGTAAAGGAAGTGGTGCAACTGGAAGGAAGATGGGAACGAAGATAACACGGTAAAGGAAGTGGCGCAACTGGAAGGAAGATAACACGGTAAAGGAAGTGGTGCAACTGGAAGGAAGATGGGAAGGAAGATAACACAGTAAAGGAAGTGGTGCAACTGGAAGGAAGATGGGAACGAAGATAACACGGTAAAGGAAGTGGTGCAACTGGAAGGAAGATGGGAAGGAAGATAACACGGTAAAGGAAGTGGTGCAACTGGAACGAAGATGGGAAGGAAGATAACACGGTAAAGGAAGTGGCGCAACTGGAAGGAAGATGGGAAGGAAGATAACACGGTAAAGGAAGTGGTGCAACTGGAAGGAAGATGGGAAGGAAGATAACACGGTAAAGAAAGTGGCGCAACTGGAAGGAAGATGGGAAGGAAGATAACACGGTAAAGGAAGTGGTGCAACTGGAAGGAAGATGGGAACGAAGATAACACGGTAAAGGAAGTGGCGCAACTGGAAGGAAGATGGGAAGGAAGATAACACGGTAAAGGAAGTGGTGCAACTGGAAGGAAGATGGGAACGAAGATAACACGGTAAAGGAAGTGGCGCAACTGGAAGGAAGATGGGAAGGAAGATAACACGGTAAAGGAAGTGGTGCAACTGGAAGGAAGATGGGAACGAAGATAACACGGTAAAGGAAGTGGTGCAACTGGAAGGAAGATGGGAACGAAGATAACACGGTAAAGGAAGTGGCGCAACTGGAAGGACGATGGGACCGAAGATAACACGGTAAAGGAAGTGGCGCAACTGGAAGGAAGATGGGAAGGAGGATAACACGGTAAAGGAAGTGGTGCAACTGGAAGGAAGATGGGAAGGAAGATAACACGGTAAAGGAAGTGGCGCAACTGGAAGGAAGATGGGAAGGAAGATAACACGGTAAAGGAAGTGGCGCAACTGGAAGGAAGATGGGAACGAAGATAACACGGTAAAGGAAGTGGCGCAACTGGAAGGAAGATGGGAAGGAAGATAACACGGTAAAGGAAGTGGAGCAACTGGAAGGAAGATGGGAAGGAAGATAACACGGTAAAGGAAGTGGAGCAACTGGAAGGAAGATGGGAAGGAAGATAACACGGTAAAGGAAGTGGTGCAACTGGAAGGAAGATGGGAAGGAAGATAACACGGTAAAGGAAGTGGTGCAACTGGAAGGAAGATGGGAAGGAAGATAACACGGTAAAGGAAGTGGCGCAACTGGAAGGAAGATGGGAAGGAAGATAACACGGTAAAGGAAGTGGCGCAACTGGAAGGAAGATGGGAAGGAAGATAACACGGTAAAGGAAGTGGCGCAACTGGAAGGAAGATGGGAAGGAAGATAACACGGTAAAGGAAGTGGAGCAACTGGAAGGAAGATGGGAATGAAGATAACACGGTAAAGGAAGTGGCGCAACTGGAAGGAAGATGGGAAGGAAGATAACACGGTAAAGGAAGTGGCGCAACTGGAAGGAAGATGGGAAGGAAGATAACACGGTAAAGGAAGTGGTGCAACTGGAAGGAAGATGGGAAGGAAGATAACACGGTAAAGGAAGTGGTGCAACTGGAAGGAAGATGGGAATGAAGATAACACGGTAAAGGAAGTGGCGCAACTGGAAGGAAGATGGGAATGAAGTTAACACGGTAAAGGAAGTGGCGCAACTGGAAGGAAGATGGGAAGGAAGATAACACGGTAAAGGAAGTGGCGCAACTGGAAGGAAGATGGGAAGGAAGATAACACGGTAAAGGAAGTGGAGCAACTGGAAGGAAGATGGGAATGAAGATAACACGGTAAAGGAAGTGGAGCAACTGGAAGGAAGATGGGAAGGAAGACAACACGGTAAAGGAAGTGGTGCAACTGGAAGGAAGATGGGAAGGAAGATAACACGGTAAAGGAAGTGGTGCAACTGGAAGGAAGATGGGAAGGAAGATAACACGGTAAAGGAAGTGGCGCAACTGGAAGGAAGATGGGAAGGAAGATAACACGGTAAAGGAAGTGGCGCAACTGGAAGGAAGATGGGAAGGAAGATAACACGGTAAAGGAAGTGGCGCAACTGGAAGGAAGATGGGAAGGAAGATAACACGGTAAAGGAAGTGGAGCAACTGGAAGGAAGATGGGAATGAAGATAACACGGTAAAGGAAGTGGCGCAACTGGAAGGAAGATGGGAAGGAAGATAACACGGTAAAGGAAGTGGCGCAACTGGAAGGAAGATGGGAAGGAAGATAACACGGTAAAGGAAGTGGTGCAACTGGAAGGAAGATGGGAAGGAAGATAACACGGTAAAGGAAGTGGTGCAACTGGAAGGAAGATGGGAACGAAGATAACACGGTAAAGGAAGTGGCGCAACTGGAAGGAAGATTGGAAGGAAGATAACACGGTAAAGGAAGTGGTGCAACTGGAAGGAAGATAACACGGTAAAGGAAGTGGTGCAACTGGAAGGAAGATGGGAACGAAGATAACACGGTAAAGGAAGTGGCGCAACTGGAAGGAAGATGGGAACGAAGATAACACGGTAAAGGAAGATGCGCAATTGGAATGAAGATGGGAAGGAAGATAACACGGTAAATGAAGTGGTGCAACTGGAAGGAAGATGGGAAGGAAGATAACACGGTAAAGGAAGTGGCGCAACTGGAAGGAAGATGGGAAGGAAGATAACACGGTAAAGGAAGTGGCGCAACTGGAAGGAAGATGGGAAGGAAGATAACACGGTAAAGGAAGTGGTGCAACTGGAAGGAAGATGGGAACGAAGATAACACGGTAAAGGAAGTGGCGCAACTGGAAGGAAGATGGGAAGGAAGATAACACGGTAAAGGAAGTGGTGCAACTGGAAGGAAGATGGGAAGGAAGATAACACGGTAAAGGAAGTGGCGCAACTGGAAGGAAGATGGGAACGAAGACAACACGGTAAAGGAAGTGGCGCAACTGGAAGGAAGATGGGAACGAAGACAACACGGTAAAGGAAGTGGCGCAACTGGAAGGAAGATGGGAACGAAGACAACACGGTAAAGGAAGTGGCGCAACTGGAAGGAAGATGGGAACGAAGATAACACGGTAAAGGAAGTGGCGCAACTGGAAGGAAGATGGGAACGAAGATAACACGGTAAAGGAAGTGGCGCAACTGGAAGGAAGATGGGAACGAAGATAACACGGTAAAGGAAGTGGCGCAACTGGAAGGAAGATGGGAACGAAGATAACACGGTAAAGGAAGTGGCGCAACTGGAAGGAAGATGGGAACGAAGATAACACGGTAAAGGAAGTGGCGCAACTGGAAGGAAGATGGGAAGGAAGATAACACGGTAAAGGAAGTGGAGCAACTGGAAGGAAGATGGGAAGGAAGATAACACGGTAAAGGAAGTGGCGCAACTGGAAGGAAGATGGGAAGGAAGATAACACGGTAAAGGAAGTGGCGCAACTGGAAGGAAGATGGGAAGGAAGATAACACGGTAAAGGAAGTGGCGCAACTGGAAGGAAGATGGGAACGAAGATAACACGGTAAAGGAAGTGGCGCAACTGGAAGGAAGATGGGAAGGAAGATAACACGGTAAAGGAAGTGGCGCAACTGGAAGGAAGATGGGAACGAAGATAACACGGTAAAGGAAGTGGCGCAACTGGAAGGAAGATGGGAACGAAGATAACACGGTAAAGGAAGTGGAGCAACTGGAAGGAAGATGGGAAGGAAGATAACACGGTAAAGGAAGTGGAGCAACTGGAAGGAAGATGGGAAGGAAGATAACACGGTAAAGGAAGTGGAGCAACTGGAAGGAAGATGGGAAGGAAGATAACACGGTAAAGGAAGTGGAGCAACTGGAAGGAAGATGGGAAGGAAGATAACACGGTAAAGGAAGTGGAGCAACTGGAAGGAAGATGGGAAGGAAGATAACACGGTAAAGGAAGTGGAGCAACTGGAAGGAAGATGGGAATGAAGATAACACGGTAAAGGAAGTGGCGCAACTGGAAGGAAGATGGGAAGGAAGATAACACGGTAAAGGAAGTGGCGCAACTGGAAGGAAGATGGGAAGGAAGATAACACGGTAAAGGAAGTGGAGCAACTGGAAGGAAGATGGGAAGGAAGATAACAGGGTAAAGGAAGTGGAGCAACTGGAAGGAAGATGGGAATGAAGATAACACGGTAAAGGAAGTGGCGCAACTGGAAGGAAGATGGGAAGGAAGATAACACGGTAAAGGAAGTGGCGCAACTGGAAGGAAGATGGGAAGGAAGATAACACGGTAAAGGAAGTGGTGCAACTGGAAGGAAGATGGGAACGAAGATAACACGGTAAAGGAAGTGGCGCAACTGGAAGGAAGATAACACGGTAAAGGAAGTGGTGCAACTGGAAGGAAGATGGGAAGGAAGATAACACAGTAAAGGAAGTGGTGCAACTGGAAGGAAGATGGGAACGAAGATAACACGGTAAAGGAAGTGGTGCAACTGGAAGGAAGATGGGAAGGAAGATAACACGGTAAAGGAAGTGGTGCAACTGGAACGAAGATGGGAAGGAAGATAACACGGTAAAGGAAGTGGCGCAACTGGAAGGAAGATGGGAAGGAAGATAACACGGTAAAGGAAGTGGTGCAACTGGAAGGAAGATGGGAAGGAAGATAACACGGTAAAGAAAGTGGCGCAACTGGAAGGAAGATGGGAAGGAAGATAACACGGTAAAGGAAGTGGTGCAACTGGAAGGAAGATGGGAACGAAGATAACACGGTAAAGGAAGTGGTGCAACTGGAAGGAAGATGGGAACGAAGATAACACGGTAAAGGAAGTGGTGCAACTGGAAGGAAGATGGGAACGAAGATAACACGGTAAAGGAAGTGGCGCAACTGGAAGGAAGATGGGAAGGAAGATAACACGGTAAAGGAAGTGGCGCAACTGGAAGGAAGATGGGAAGGAAGATAACACGGTAAAGGAAGTGGCGCAACTGGAAGGAAGATGGGAACGAAGATAACACGGTAAAGGAAGTGGCGCAACTGGAAGGAAGATGGGAACGAAGATAACACGGTAAAGGAAGTGGCGCAACTGGAAGGAAGATGGGAACGAAGACAACACGGTAAAGGAAGTGGTGCAACTGGAAGGAAGATGGGAACGAAGATAACACGGTAAAGGAAGTGGCGGAACTGGAAGGAAGATGGGAAGGAGGATAGCACGGTAAAGGAAATGGAGCAACTGGAAGGAAGATGGGAAGGAAGATAACACGGTAAAGGAAGTGGAGCAACTGGAAGGAAGATGGGAAGGAAGATAACACGGTAAAGGAAGTGGCGCAACTGGAAGGAAGATGGGAAGGAAGATAACACGGTAAAGGAAGTGGCGCAACTGGAAGGAAGATGGGAACGAAGATAACACGGTAAAGGAAGTGGCGCAACTGGAAGGAAGATGGGAAGGAAGATAACACGGTAAAGGAAGTGGCGCAACTGGAAGGAAGATGGGAACGAAGATTACACGGTAAAGGAAGTGGCGCAACTGGAAGGAAGATGGGAAGGAAGATAACACGGTAAAGGAAGTGGCGCAACTGGAAGGAAGATGGGAACGAAGATAACACGGTAAAGGAAGTGGAGCAACTGGAAGGAAGATGGGAATGACGATAACACGGTAAAGGAAGTGGCGCAACTGGAAGGAAGATGGGAAGGAAGATAACACGGTAAAGGAAGTGGCGCAACTGGAAGGAAGATGGGAAGGAAGATAACACGGTAAAGGAAGTGGTGCATCTGGAAGGAAGATGGGAACGAAGATAACACGGTAAAGGAAGTGGCGCAACTGGAAGGAAGATAACACGGTAAAGGAAGTGGTGCAACTGGAAGGAAGATGGGAAGGAAGATAACACAGTAAAGGAAGTGGTGCAACTGGAAGGAAGATGGGAACGAAGATAACACGGTAAAGGAAGTGGTGCAACTGGAAGGAAGATGGGAAGGAAGATAACACGGTAAAGGAAGTGGTGCAACTGGAAGGAAGATGGGAAGGAAGATAACACGGTAAAGGAAGTGGAGCAACTGGAAGGAAGATGGGAAGGAAGATAACACGGTAAAGGAAGTGGAGCAACTGGAAGGAAGATGGGAAGGAAGATAACACGGTAAAGGAAGTGGAGCAACTGGAAGGAAGATGGGAAGGAAGATAACACGGTAAAGGAAGTGGAGCAACTGGAAGGAAGATGGGAAGGAAGATAACACGGTAAAGGAAGTGGAGCAACTGGAAGGAAGATGGGAAGGAAGATAACACGGTAAAGGAAGTGGTGCAACTGGAAGGAAGATGGGAAGGAAGATAACACGGTAAAGGAAGTGGAGCAACTGGAAGGAAGATGGGAAGGAAGATAACACGGTAAAGGAAGTGGCGCAACTGGAAGGAAGATGGGAACGAAGATAACACGGTAAAGGAAGTGGTGCAACTGGAAGGAAGATGGGAAGGAAGATAACACGGTAAAGGAAGTGGTGCAACTGGAAGGAAGATGGGAAGGAAGATAACACGGTAAAGGAAGTGGTGCAACTGGAAGGAAGATGGGAAGGAAGATAACACGGTAAAGGAAGTGGCGCAACTGGAAGGAAGATGGGAAGGAAGATAACACGGTAAAGGAAGTGGCGCAACTGGAAGGAAGATGGGAAGGAAGATAACACGGTAAAGGAAGTGGTGCAACTGGAAGGAAGATGGGAAGGAAGATAACACGGTAAAGGAAGTGGTGCAACTGGAAGGAAGATGGGAACGAAGATAACACGGTAAAGGAAGTGGAGCAACTGGAAGGAAGATGGGAAGGAAGATAACACGGTAAAGGAAGTGGAGCAACTGGAAGGAAGATGGGAAGGAAGATAACACGGTAAAGGAAGTGGAGCAACTGGAAGGAAGATGGGAAGGAAGATAACACGGTAAAGGAAGTGGTGCAACTGGAAGGAAGACGGGAACGAAGATAACACGGTAAAGGAAGTGGCGCAACTGGAAGGAAGATGGGAACGAAGATAACACGGTAAAGGAAGTGGCGCAACTGGAAGGACGATGGGAACGAAGATAACACGGTAAAGGAAGTGGCGCAACTGGAAGGAAGATGGGAAGGAAGATAACACGGTAAAGGTAGTGGCGCAACTGGAAGGAAGATGGGAACGAAGATAACACGGTAAAGGAAGTGGAGCAACTGGAAGGAAGATGGGAAGGAAGATAACACGGTAAAGGAAGTGGAGCAACTGGAAGGAAGATGGGAAGGAAGATAACACGGTAAAGGAAGTGGAGCAACTGGAAGGAAGATGGGAAGGAAGATAACACGGTAAAGGAAGTGGAGCAACTGGAAGGAAGATGGGAAGGAAGATAACACGGTAAAGGAAATGGAGCAACTGGAAGGAAGATGGGAAGGAAGATAACACGGTAAAGGAAGTGGTGCAACTGGAAGGAAGATGGGAAGGAAGATAACACGGTAAAGGAAGTGGAGAAACTGGAAGGAAGATGGGAAGGAAGATAACACGGTAAAGGAAGTGGAGCAACTGGAAGGAAGATGGGAACGAAGATAACACGGTAAAGGAAGTGGCGCAACTGGAAGGAAGATGGGAAGGAAGATAACACGGTAAAGGAAGTGGTGCAACTGGAAGGAAGATGGGAACGAAGATAACACGGTAAAGGAAGTGGCGCAACTGGAAGGAAGATGGGAACGAAGATAACACGGTAAATGAAGTGGCGCAACTGGAAGGAAGATAACACGGTAAAGGAAGTGGCGCAACTGGAAGGAAGATGGGAACGAAGATAACACGGTAAAGGAAGTGGTGCAACTGGAAGGAAGATGGGAAGGAAGATAACACGGTAAAGGAAGTGGTGCAACTGGAAGGAAGATGGGAACGAAGATAACACGGTAAAGGAAGTGGCGCAACTGGAAGGAAGATGGGAAGGAAGATAACACGGTAAAGGAAGTGGTGCAACTGGAAGGAAGATGGGAACGAAGATAACACGGTAAAGGAAGTGGCGCAACTGGAAGGAAGATGGGAAAGAAGATAACACGGTAAAGGAAGTGGTGCAACTGGAAGGAAGATGGGAAGGAAGATAACACGGTAAAGGAAGTGGTGCAACTGGAAGGAAGATGGGAACGAAGATAACACGGTAAAGGAAGTGGTGCAACTGGAAGGAAGATGGGAACGAAGATAACACGGTAAAGGAAGTGGTGCAACTGGAAGGAAGATGGGAACGAAGATAACACGGTAAAGGAAGTGGCGCAACTGGAAGGAAGATGGGACCGAAGATAACACGGTAAAGGAAGTGGCGCAACTGGAAGGAAGATGGGAAGGAGGATAACACGGTAAAGGAAGTGGTGCAACTGGAAGGAAGATGGGAACGAAGATAACACTGTAAAGGAAGTGGCGCAACTGGAAGGAAGATGGGAAGGAGGATAGCACGGTAAAGGAAGTGGTGCAACTGGAAGGAAGATGGGAACGAATATAACACGGTAAAGGAAGTGGTGCAACTGGAAGGAAGATGGGAACGAAGATAACACGGTAAAGGAAGTGGTGCAACTGGAAGGAAGATGGGAAGGAAGATAACACGGTAAAGGAAGTGGTGCAACTGGAAGGAAGATGGGAAGGAAGATAACACTGTAAAGGAAGTGGAGCAACTGGAAGGAAGATGGGAACGAAGATAACACGGTAAAGGAAGTGGTGCAACTGGAAGGATGATGGGAATGAAGATAACACGGTAAAGGAAGCAGCGCGCGAGACATCCAACGTGGCGAGTAAACATTGGGAAACGCAGAGGAGATCTGGGAACATGCACAGAGAACGTTGAACGTCAGGAAGCTTTCGACAAAGTGCCACATCAGAGATTTCTACTTAAATGAAAAGCCCATGGTATCAGGGATGGCATAATCGATTGGATAGAAAAATTGCTGACTGACAGAAGACGTGTTGTTGTTTTTGTTTAAGACATAAATTTTTATATGGGCGAAGAAATACTTCCGCTCCTCACCCAGGTTCGTGCGGATGTGACGAACTAAGTTCAGACACGACATCTCTAACATCGTTTCATGCATCAGCCGTGCCAAACAACGCGGAGTATTTGCAGTTTTGTCATTACTTATGTCCTGACACAAATGGGTTGATATATGCAATATAGGGCCATTTATTCTGACGTTCTGCACACCCGCCCAGCGATTCGTCCGTGCGCTATTTATTCGCATGTTGCAGTTAAAGGTGATCGAGTATAACCGAAATAACCAAATGTCAACAAGAAGTGACATTTCTAAAGCTCAGGCGTTTAAGTGACTCAAACTGAAACTCATAAATAACCATCCCACGCTTCGTTTCACACGCATACTAGGTTTATATTACAACTGTGCTTGGTCAAATGAAACGGCACCCGAAACAACATTTGGCATGAATGAAATGAAAACATTTTGCTTAATGTTTGATCAAACATAAAAGTGAAACGAAAATGGAATGGAAACGATGAAAATTTCACCCTTGGGGACTTTCGTAACTTTGTCATGTGATCGACGAGAAGATGGAGGTCACGCCCTTGATCGGCATTGACCTGCACTGTGTTCGCCATTTTGGATATCCACTATTTTGAGACTTACCAGATCTAACAACTAAAGTCAATTGTTTCGATTAGTTGAAACAAATAGGCATTTTATTTATTAAATGGAATGCGGATGTTACAAACACTATTCACACACTACATGTTTGAACAACAATAAACCGGATTTACTTTCTGCTAAATCAGTTCAGGATGAAGTTTTAATTCTCATCCTTTGTTACAAAATCGAAATTCGTCCTTATGTAGAATTTATACTGGACTTTAGAACACTACGTAAACAGATCACAACATAGTTCTCGCGTAGAGCAAAGCACTGAGCACACATCTACTACATTCTAATATTACATTATCCGTCCGGACTGTTACGATTCTTGTTAATTATTTTTTAATCTTCTTTTGTACTTGAGTGCATTATGCGTCGGTGTATCTCCTGAACTTTGCGCGGATTCAAAGTATTGTTACCATAAAAGCCCTCAGCACACTAGCCAATTTTTCGTCGGGGGATAAATAATCTTAAGTTGTCGGCTCGTATGCTGCGAATTCCGATAAGATCGGGTGTCTGTCTGCTTCGTTGGTAACGCATAATTTACGATATCATAAATAAAGGGGGTCCACAGTGACTGTCGTAACTATTTTTGTGTCAATCCGTTGCTTGCGTTCTATATAACTTCGTATATCACCCGCACATGTTGTTCATGGCTGATAGTATCAAATGTGATGCTCTAAATGACAAAAATGAAAACATTGCTTTCGGAAACGAGAAAACGAACTGAAAATGTGGTGTTTTCTGAAAGGAACCAACCAGATTAATTGTCGGATGATTTTAATTAATTCTAATGTAACAAAGCATGCAGTGACACTAATGGACACACATTAGTCGGGCAAGTAGAGTTGGCAACTTATTATTTCGGATGTCAAGCACAATATTAATGTTATATTCAAAACCTGAACAGGAGCGGTCCGAACGACTTAGTGAGTTATGTCCTCGTCGCAACGATGACATCGTCTCATGTAAACCCGGCTTTAGTGAGTTATGTCCTTCCTCCTATTTTTCTATTTCAGTCGTGTTTCAACCACTTTATTTATATCTATGAATATCATCCATCAGGGAACAGCGAGTACTTACATCGAAGCTACGTACTCGCGTTTGCACTTGCGTGTGAATTGGTATTGGTGCTTATAAGAGGAGTGGTTTCACAGCGCCTAATTTGGATACTGAACTAGTCAATGACGCAATACCGAGTCACCAACTTCACGTCACACTATTGAATCAATAATTATTAGATGTTCTTCCACGTATGCTGACGAGGCCATATTTCATAGCGCGTCGAAAGTTTAAATAGTGACGTGTTCCGCACTGGCCGTTGTTAAGCTAACAAACTGCGAGATGCTACGGCCGACTCTCTGTGTCGCCGGACTGCTGCTGTTGGTCATCTACATCGACGATGTTGTCGGCAGAAGAGCCTTTCAAAACGTCGACAACGTCAATTTGGTCGACAGCGAGAGATCGGCACACGATGGTTTGGCGAACGATGTTCTGATACGGCGCAAAAGAGAAATCACGAAGCGACGAGCTTCCAGAGGTAGGACCTGTCGACGGTGCCGCTGAAGTATATAGCGGCATTGATAAGTACTTCTGCGACGTGTGCCATGATAATTTATATGTAATAATGATAACATTCATTTACATAATTTAGTCAATATAACGTTTTTTTTATTTGCATTTATATCAATAACAAAAACCCATTGAAATGATAATGTGATTGCTACATTGCATAATAGTTGTTATGTTGTGATTGTTCATTCATCGCAATCATTAATGTTCACCGCTTTTTTACTACTCTCATAATCTACGCTATAGTTTGTGGAAATGTGCAGGTTTTACACAAAATCATTCAAACAGTGATTTTCATAACTGTTATAATATTGTCGGACGCTCGTGTGGAATAGACTAAGATATTTTCTAGAAGTTACTATTTTTTCTAGACTCTAAGCATTGGTATACATCTGTCCACGAAAGACCGATATGGAGAGGACTCATGCAATGTGAATCCTGCGAGCAGTCACACTCGCAAGTGCGTCTGACAGCGAGAGAATTGTCCACGTTGATGATAGTTCCTGTGATTTGTAATTCTGAGTAAAAATCCGAGTGTGTCTGTTAGCATGACGATAATGATAGTTGTTGTTATCATTATCATCATCATATCAGCATATTTTTATGCATAGATGAACGTCATGCTTTGCCCTGACGTGATGAAAGTTTTTATCATAATTTGATTTCAGTCAACCAGTGTGGCGGCTGCTCCGGGACACCAGGAGTATCGCCACAGCCAGAGCGACCTTGCATGGTGAGAGGGAAGATTTGTGTTAAGCTGCCAAAATTGAACGAGTTGATAACAAATGGGTGGCAGGGGGTAAAGAAGTGGTGCAGATGGCTGGACTTTTTTTCCAAAGCTAGAAAAATATATCGAAAAGCGGTTAGGACAATCGGGGCGGCGTACAGGACATGGAAAAAGGCACTGAAGACCTGGCAACTGGCAAAGAAAACGTTGGAGTACGCAAAGAGACTCAAGGCTCGTAAGGCATACAACACGGCAAAAAAGACATGGGAGAGCGCAAAAGCGACATGGAAAGCAGCAAAGGAGACTTGGCGACTTGCAAAAGAAACGGCAAAGGAGGCCAAGAAACTGTGTGACAAATCGGCAAGGCGACGTTGGAACAATAACAAGAAGACTTTGAAGATATGGCGGCGCCGATGTTTGGGGTATGTAGAGCGCCGGTGATATACTTAATTAATAACAATATTGTTGCAGTAGCTGAGCTGCTTTGTTGTAACATGCTTATTTATGTATGTGTTTTCACTGTTGAATTACTGTTCAAAGACGTCTACTCGTAGTTCTATGTTGCCTACAAAATGCCTGGGTAGTTGGGGAAGACAAGTACTGGTGAATGGCGCGGTAGATTGGTGGATATGGCGCGGTAGATTGGTGGATATGGCGCGGTAGATTGGTGGATATGTCGCGGTAGATTGGTGGATATGGCGCGGTAGATTGGTGGATATGGCGCGGTAGATTGGTGGATATGGCGCGGTAGATTGGTGGAAATGGCGCCACCCACTGTAGTTTTAAAATGTGAAAAATTTCGTTAACCCCACTTTGTCAGTGTCTTTCGAAAGAGACACTGAATGTTGTTGGTTCTCTCTCTCTACATGGTGTTTGTGCCAGGGAAGTAAAATAACCCACACTATATATCTATCTAATTAAAATAAATATATATTTAATTTAAATATGATAGTTGTCTCTCGAAATCCATGAAACGGTATATAACATTGACATAGAACACAAGTGTTTAATGTTATTTAATGTACTTATATATTTTTGAACAATCGTCTTTGTGAGCAGATATCGTAATACTACATAGTGGGATTGCCCAATTAGGTTCCAATTATTTCAAATGTCGAGTTACGTAATTTTTAGTTATGTCTCATATCTATCATTGAAACATTTTGAAAATTGATGGGACAGCGCGCACATGATTGGTATTCGCATGATTAAATTGAAGTTAGTAAATTTCTGCTATATTATAATTGGCTATGGAACGCGTGAATCGTCAAACGTGTTGCTGCCCATATAATGGCGGATAACTTTGCATTGAAACAGATCACACACTTCTTACAACACTCATAGTTACTGAAGCCCCAGTATATTTATTAAATGTTATCATCATCGTTCGTTATTGTCGAAGAAAATATCACTAATACCTATGCCTTGATGTTCCAGAAATGCAGCCGCGACCGCATTGCTGCCTGAGTGTTGTGAGCCGTACGAGTTGGACATTAAGGAGGATGGGCAATTCGAGTGCGAGCCCAACGCGGCAACATCCAGCTTGACAACTTCGACCGAACCAACTTCAACGACCAAACCAACCACAACGACCACCGAACCAACTTTAACAACGACCTAAGCAACCACGATGACGACGAAACCAACCACATCGACGATCAAACAAACAACGACGACTACAAGATCAACCACAACGATGACCGAACCAACCACACAATGGCGACAAAACAGACCTTTCTTGGTTTTTTGTACCCGTCAACATGTTAATTTGTTAAGTTACGGTGAAAACCGTCACCACAACGAGTGGGGTTAATGTGTGGAAACATTTACAAGCCTATCACAAGTAGCACACACTATCATTTGAACATCAATACTGTTTTTGCCATCGCAATATTTTTTTCAAAATATCACACAAGCTTAATATCTAACTAGGTTAGCTTCACAAGTAACTGATGTGATCATACTGTACAAGCTGCTCTACAACATTACGCCGTGTATACATTTAGTAGGACCTACTAAAATTGCGTCCATTTTCTGTTTGTGCCAATATGAGATGCATATATTTATAAATATATTCAATCAACAACTTTCCCTGCCTTGCTGAGAATAGATGCATAATATACCCTGTATGTACTCCGAAGTAGTATTCATTTGAGTTGATATGCTTCAATAAATCATGAACTGATACTGCAGCCGTTGTTGATGCACGTAATTAAAGTCGCATAATAACTATCAATGGTGGGTGGTATATTGGATGTACTTCATTTAATGTGGATGGGATTTGTTGCTAGAAGGGGCGGCTAGATAACCTTTTGCACACATTTAGTATGACGTTGGATTCATCTTTGACACAAGATATGTATCTCGTATATTCGCTTTGATGTCGTATCACAGCACTGTTGGTTGTAAGCTTGAGCCACGGTCGATTGATAGTACATTACAATATTTGAATTATTTATCTTGGTGAGAGGCATCCATACGTTTGAAGTAACAACGTTTGCAACCTAGCCTATAAACGAGTTTTGCAATCAACTGTGTCACATATACATGGCGTCTATGACTGCTAGAATAGTACTTTGAAGACGATACAGCGAAATCGAAACGCTGGTAGTTCAGCAGGCCCTGCGTTTAAGTTGTGCGTCGTTTCGAAATATTTCAAATCACACAAACGAAGCGTTTGTTCATAACACTATGTAATCTTCCGCGTGAGAACCTTTATTTCCTGGCATCAGCAGTTCGAGTCTACGGGCATGTCCGCACCGACATTGCTTAGTAGAAAATACATTTAATGACGGCATGATGTAGATGTTATTAGAACATATATTTACTTTTATTCGCCCATTCGCTCGTTTATTCATGGATCCATTAGTCAGTATGTGATATATGACATACACCTTAAGTCTATATGATACTCATCAAGTAAGCCATGTTGCATTGTGGAGGGGTGTGGCAGGAATTGGAAGGTTGGTCCTGGAAGGTGGGAGGTTGGTCCTGGAAGGTGGGAGGTTGGTCCTGGAAGGTGGGAGGTTGGTCCTGGAAGGTGGGAGGTTGGTCCTGGAAGGTGGGAGGTTGGCCTAATAATAGGTGGGAGGTGGGATTGTGAGATGGAACGTGTGCAAGACAGTAATATTATAACATGATTGTTAATGTACGTTCATTGTTCATGCATATTAAAGTGTATACTTATAATGTTCTTCGTCGCATTGATTTCCGTGTGCGCAGTAGTTGAGACATACCATCAACTTCTCTAGATATCGCCAAAGTTAGGTCATGTTATTATATAACTACAGGTGATAATGTTTATATTATTGATGTGGGCGCATACATACCTGTGCGGTTATGCCCCTGGGACATATCCGCACACCAGTGACGACACGGATTGATAACATGTACGTTGTTAGTTGAGTAGAAGTTTGATAATTGGTAGTAGTAAACTGCTAAATATACAGATTAGAAAAGGCCTTCCGGAATAAACAGTTCATAAGTTATGACATATTATTCCTTGTGCGGACATACCCCACCTTGTGCGGACATACCCCGCCTTGTGCGGACATACCCCACCTTCCTGTACATGCATATTCACCCTGTCTAATAAAGTGTACAAACCGAATGAAGCTCGCTATGGGAGTGTTTATTGAAAAGGCATTAAAAGGCTTCACACAGATGGTTGCAAGCACGGGGTATTTTCGTCATAAAACTTGCACTGTCAGTACCAGTTACACGTGTTGCATCAGTTACATAAGCACACCTCCAAATGAGTCATACGTCATTTACTGTACAATCATATTTCACAAACGGTATCATATACAGGATGCAGGATAAAAGACACACGTTCAGTATTCAATTATTGTAATATACTGAATTAATACACCCCAGGTTTACTCGCAATCAGCCGTGTGAGTCTGCTTAGGAATGTGTCAGTTGACGGTAAAGATAATGTATAATCTTAAATTACAGTAGTTCCGTGAGTATAACGTATCATAACATTTGTCGATGATGCCTCTCAATTATCTTCATATTCGTCTTGTCGTCGTTGTCGTCCGTGCGGGAATCATTGGTGCAATTTTAATGTTTAAACAATCCCAGTTATATTGTAATATGCTGTGTTTATCGGCCAACATACATAAATAAACCATACTGATTTACGCAGGACAAACTGATTTAAGTATCGTACTGTATACATTTATTTGCCTCATGAAACTTGCCTTTGTTGCATGAAAAGTACAATGATTTATCTCACTGTGTTCAAGGTATTTGATTTACGCTAATCGACAAATAGATGCGGTTCGTATTACACAAATATTTTAGATATATTACACTCCGCATACGATTTATGATAATGCCGCTCCCTTGTGCAATCCATCCACGTATGCTTCTGGTACTATGTACAGCTCTTACTCTACACAATAACACTGGTAGACATACGAGAACACTGAGAAGACCAAACAATCAACAATATATTACGGTCGGCCTTCAGTATCGTGCTGTTGCTCAGCTACATCGACGTTGTCGCCGGCTGAGTCGCCTTTCATCAGTCGATGACATCAACCTGGTCGGTAGCGAGCGACAATACCTTTCGGCGTACGATGTGTTCTGGCGATGTAAAACAGGAATCGGTAGGACGTCTCTACATATAACTTTCAAATGCCAAGGCGCGCAAGTAGAACAACGTGTCATGTTACACCGCTTAAGCAATTAAGTAGAGATGGTTTCGCTTACACGGTTACGAGTTCATATCCTGTGATGTCGCTTACAGTCTATTTGAGAGTCATTACGTGCGTGCGTGCGTGCGTGCGTGCGTGCGTGCGTACATGCATGCGAGCGAGCGTGCGTGTGTGTAGTCTGTCCGGTTATACTTGTGTACCGAAAATGTTTTCCGTCAAAAAAAATTGCATTAACTTCGCTCTTAATGTTAGGACTGACGTTTCCGTCATAACACACAGTAACTTAATGCTGTTTTGTACATATATTATTATCCTGAGATTACGTTTACATTACTGCAAGACTACGGGATCTTAACGAAACAATCCTCAGTTTGCCTTGCTTAATAGTTATCGTGCTCATGACCCGAAAGCTGTGTGTGTGTGTGTGTGTGTGTGTGTGTGTGTGTGTGTGTGTGTGTGTGTGTGTGTGTGTGTGTGTGTGTGTGTGTGTGTGTGTGTGTGTGTGTGTGTGTGTGTGTGTGTGTGTGTGTGTGTGTGTGTGTGTGTGTGTGTGTACACGTGCGTGCGTGTGTGCGTGCGTGCGTTTTGGAACAGTTGTCTGAGTTGTGACTACCACTGTGGTTCGGCCATATTAAAGTAATATGGCCGAGACTATTCAACGTTGAACAGTTATTTAAACAACTAAAAACAGTATATTGAAATTGAAGGAGCAAAGTAATTATTGTTTCCTGTGGTGTCGAATGCGTAGAGAGACGCTGGTCTAGTTTCAAGTGTGGCCGCAGATTGTTTGATGTAGGAATAAGGGAGACGGATACATATGTAAAGGTTGGTAAAGGGCATATTTTAATGCTAGGTTGTATGCATCACAAGTACACCAGTAAACATAATAATTGTACAAAAAAGTCGACTATAACCAGTTATTGATGTACCCAATAAAACAACAGTGTATGCACACAACCAATCAAACTGGTAATCACCATAATACTTGAAAGGTGAGGGGCTACCTGCCACAGGCACTACTCCATAGAGATTAGTGCCACCCTCACCAAAAACAGTATATTGAAATTGAAGGAGCAAAGTAATTTATGTCGCAGGATTTATATATAACTGTAACTAATGTGTATACATACATATTGAACAACAAAGAGTGCTATGGAAAAACTGGCCTTGGCTTTTTAATGGCTGTCAACATAATATAAATACAAATCCTAGTGACTAGTCCCACATATCGAAATTTAGACATTATTCTACTGGTCGAATTAAGTCCAACCATACTAACCCTGAATATAAACCTAAAAATGCAACAATATGTAAGTGCCAACGGTCTTAACCGATAGTTATGTTTTTTGATAGATTACCATCATTTATTTGAATTATTAAACCTTCCCCAAGTTCGTACATTGTCGCTACAGGTGTTGCCCTATGTTAAGCATGTCAGGCAGCCACGTAAGGCAAATTGGAATAAGTCATCATTTTCTGCTTTCCGGGTCTGTTAAAATATATAATACTCAATTTGAAAATGCTAGTGCTAAGTTCTTCTACAAAAACCTTAAGTTCATCAAATTTAACATTTATAGATTGAATATTTGCGCTTAAGATACAAGATTAAATTATTTAGGTTTACTCTGAGCTACTCTAATAAACATGTGTCAAAATAATAATAAGATGAACGACGTATAATTTGAGGTTCGCTATTTTCAACATCATTAATATCGAAGACATTTAATAAATCGTTGTTTTGAATAACTCATAGGACAGAGAGGAATATTTCTTCTAATGTTCATTTTGGATTTACGCTTTTTTCCCTGAATATTCTTTGTGATTTACGCATTTGATTAAGTCTATATATGACATTATCCTTTGCAGTGTTTAACATTGTAGTGTTCTGTGTATAATTAAATGAATAGGTACAAATATACATAAACCAACGTATTATTCTCATTCTTCAGGTACGATAATAATACATTGTGAAAAAACTGAGGTTGAATATAGTAAAGAGTAATAATGTTAATATAGTTTGGTTGATCTTGAAGTATCATCAACTATATTATTTGGTGATGTATTAAAGAGGCTTTTGTGTTGTTGACAAATATAATAATATAAAATTAATTTGATAAAATTGTATAGGTCACAGTTTGTAGCAGCTATAATTTAACGGAGTTTGAGATTACAAAAATCTTATTCATTCTGTTGTGCGTCCATTGTACCAATACATTGTACCAAACACATTGTACCAATACATTGTACCAAACACATTGTACCAATACATTGTACCAAACACATTGTACCAATACATTGTACCAAACACATTGTACCAAACACATTGTACAATATAAATATTAAATATATATATATATATATATATATATATATATATATATATATATATATATATATATATATATATATATATATATATATATATATATATATATGTATGTATATATATGTGTGTGTGTGTGTGTGTGTGTGTGTGTGTGTGTGTGTGTGTGTGTGTGTGTGTGTGTATGTATGTATTTACGCACATTATCGAGTAATTTCATTATCGTTATATATATATATATATATATATATATATATATATAATGATAATGAAATCACTCGATAAAATGCGTAAATAGGTACACATCGTCCCCTAGCTATTAATCATGAATTTATTTTTATTTTGACTATGAAAAATAAATAGTATAATCAAACAGAAAACATTGAAACATATACATGTCATACCGTAGACATATAAAGCACGCTTCTACAAGTTATGGTCGTCTGCGTCACTTCGAGTCAATGCTTCATTTAGAATTTATCAAGATCGGATTTCGAAGTGACGTGGACAAAGCATCTGCCTGGAAATCCTTTACCAGAATCTTACCATTATACGTCTAAATAAATGATTAAATATGTATATATGTATATATTTATATGTGTAATGAAAATGATATCGTTCGACAGTATGAGTAAATATGTACATACCCATAACTATTAATCATGAAATAATAAATGTTTTTATTATGAAACATAAAAAGTATAATCAAACGAAAAACATAAGTAAATTGAAGATGGCGTACCATAGATATACAAATACCCCTTAAATATTTATCATGAGATATTTTAAATTTTGACTATGAAACTGAAATAGTATAATCCAAACGGAAAAACAAAATTAAATTGAACATAAACCTGGCGTACCGTAGACATACAAAGCACGATCTACAAGCCATGGTCGTCTGCGTCATATCGAGTCGTGTTTCATTTAGGGTTTACCCAAACCGGATTTCGAAGTGACGTGGACAATCCCTCCCTGAAGATGCTTTACCAGGATCTTTCCATTGCACGTCCAAGTATCTGTGAGTTTACCCTTACGACGCAGGTTTCCGGGGTGGAAAGCAACCATTGACCGCCTAGCCGCCAGGTCTTCGTTGATGTAAACACGGCTTGTGCTTTCCTTGAGTTTGCTGACGCTTGCTCTCGAACGTCACCATGACGTCACGTGGTCGACCTGAGTCGTTTGGCTTTCTGCCAATGCGAAGGCAATCTCAGTCGTCGAAAGCGGGGGGAGGGCGATCTTATCGTTAATTATGTCAATGATGTTGATCTCACTGTCTTCCCCGCTTTCCGACTCATCGACTCCGTGGAACAGGAGGTTACCTCTCCTAGAGTACTGCTAGAGACCATCCAGATCGGATTCAAGTTCGCTAACTCTGTGTTCGATCTCCGCTATTTTAGCTTCCCTAGCTTCGATGCGTTTCGATAGTTCTTCGATTTTCTTAGTAATTGTGTCAATTTTATCTGTCAGGCATTGTGGAAATAACACATTTTAAATTTTTAAAGGGAAAATTTCGTCGCTCAGAATTTCTAGAACTATCAGCTTAAACTGATCAGAGTCAACGGCTTCTTCCTCTTGGGCTTTGATACTTTTTTCTTCGACAACAGCACCGTCACTTAAGCGCTCACTGCACCACCTCGTAAAGTCTATTGTTGGCTTACTTCATGCCGGGAATAAGGCCCGGCAATTATATTGTACAAGCCGCTTTTCGACACCCCGCTGTAAAAACATATTGCACTAAACTGTGCCAATTTCTAATTGTAATACTATGTAGTGCATATATTTTTTAATATGTTCAATCAACAGCCTATATATATATATATATATATATATATATATATATATATATATATATATATATATATATATATATATATATATATATATATATATATATATATATATATATATATATAAATGGAAAGGGTATAAGTATTATTTATTATGTTAATGTTCTTCAATAAATTATGAAATGGTGCTCCAGCCAGAGTAGTCCAATTAAGCAGCAAGCCCCAACATGACAGTCAAGATGTAATTGAAGCTTATGATAGACTGCTGCTGTTCCTCGGAATGAGAGCAGAAGGCAGCGTCATCTGCATAGAGGGCCTCGCACACATCTAACGTTGTTGTTTTGGTCTTAGCCTTCAGGCGTGACGTAGACAATAAATTGGCGTCAAATCTGGTTCACAGGCCCACTCTAGGGTTAGCAAGGTTAGCATGCTTTGCTTCTCTCAATATTACTGAAAACTATATCCCGAAAAGAGTTGGGGCCATGAAGATCGGAGGTTGCCCACCAAAACCGTTCATGTTTGTGAGTGCGTGCATGGGCGTGCGTGAGCGTGTGTGCGTGTGTGTGCGTGTGTGCGTGTACGCACAATCATCACCAGAAGGTGTGCTTTTATACTGTTCAGTGAACAACGTAGTGAAATTGATATTGACGGTAGTGCTATTTCCAGCGTAACACCTGCGTATGTAATATGAAACTTCAACACGGACTACCTGGCTGAAAGAGTTGATAGCATGTAGACATATATCAACCCATTTGTGTCAGGCGGCGTTCGCCTGTACAGGACATAGATAATGACGGAGACAAGTACTCCGTGTTGTTTGATACAGAGGAAACTTGAAGCGATGTTAACGCTACAACTCGTGTAACCATGCGTGGATGAAACGATCTGTATGTGGGTGAAACAGTCTAAATAGTGGAAAAAGGCACTGGAATACTAAGCAGTGGTGCAACTCGCCGAGAGAGGGGAACGAAGATAACACGGTATATGAAGCAGCGCGCGGGACATCGAACGCGGCGAAAAACACGGGAAAACGCAGAGAAGATCTGGGAAAGTGCACAGAGAAGGTTGAACGTCAGAAAGCTTTCGACAAGTGTCACATCAAAGATTACTACTTAAATGTAAAGCCCATGGCGTCAGGGATGGCATAATCGACTGGTTAGACAAAATGGCTGACTGACAGAAGACAGCGTGTTGTAGAAGATTGGGTGGTTTCAAACTGGAAATCAGTTTTGAGTTGGGTGCTACAAGGATCAGTATTATGACCTTTATTTATTCGACGACCGAATCAACTTTAACGTAGATGGTTTGGTTGCCGTTGTGGTTTAGCCAACCACAACAACAATCAAACAAACCACAAATACGACTCAACATACTTCAACGACGACCGAACCAACTTTAACGACGATAGTTTTGTCGTCATTGTGACTTAGCCAACCACAACGACGACCGAACTAAATTTAACGACGACTTAGCCAACCACAA
>BSQZ01000016.1:8930285-8977785 GCA_033239005.1 Lamellibrachia satsuma | reverse complement strand
AACATTTTGCATGTTATGTCCTGAGAAAATTACAACGTTTGACAACTTTTGAGCAGGATGACGAAAGAATAAATATTGAAATATCTAAACTACACATATTCAAATTTCAAGTTTACGGTTCTCGTTCTTTCTGCTACGTCGCCAATTCTGCTTGCTTGTGGTTTCTGACCCACAGTGTGGCGCCACTGTTCTGACTGTAGTTTCCCAGCGGTTCGATTCAAGCGTGAACAGAATCTCAAAAAAACAGACAAACCATCACACAGACACACCATCAATGACAAACCTTCATACAGACACACCGTCACAGACAAACCTTCCTACAGACACACCGTCACAAACAAACCATCACACAGACACACCGTCACAGACAAACCTTCGTACAGACACACCGTCACAAACAAACCATCACACAGACACACCATCGCAGACAAACCTTCATACAGACACACCGTCACAGACAAACTTTCACACAGACACAACATCACAGACAAACCTTCATACAGACACACCGTCACAGACAAACTTTCACACAGACACACCGTCACAGACAAACCTTCATATAGACACACCGTCACAAACAAACCATCACACAGACACACCGTCACAGACAAACCTTCATACAGACACACCGTCACAAACAAACCATCACACAGACACACCGTCACAAACAAACCATCACACAGACACACCGTCATAGACAAACCATCACACAGACACACCGTCACAGACAAACCTTCATACAGACACACCGTCACTGACGAACCATCACACATACACGTTGATCACCTACCTTACGAGTGAATAACATTAGTTATAATAAACGTGTTGTCAAAATCAACAGCTGCTAAATATAGCGTTGTAATAAGTAAACCACGTAAATATTTGAATACACTGGTGCAATTTAATAATTTCCGTAACATATGTGTGCGTGTATGTGTACGTAGGGGTGTTTTAATTGATGCTAAGACAGTAATCCACCTGCAACCCGTCTGTTAGTAGCAGTTACCAATTTGACACGGCCCGTTTCATACACCAACCACTGACATATATCCAACACCAATGAGATATCAGAATAACAAATGTTATGTCATATTGTATATATATGCATCAACACCATGTGAAGCTTCAAATCAATATAACAGGGGGGCTTGTTGCTGTGGGGTGGTTGTGGTTCCAACGAAAGTTGTTTCTGATTCTGATTCGGTGATCGTGATTTATGGGGACATTGTTGCGGTTGGAAGTGCAGTGCTAGTCTTGACACAGCTCGAGTTAGCCTTTTTTATATCATTATCTTTGTCTCGTAATGCCTCACCTGCCGTCTATACTGAAGCGTTAACTTTGCCGACATTGTCCAATGAATCATTTACTATAGCTTTTTTCTCCTGCCATTCCATGTTACAAAAAAGCCATCAAAGTGTCTAGTGTGAATGGGGTACACAAATAAACTTCCCCGGAAAAAAATGCATCCAGAGGAAAGTCTTCCTGGAAAAAGCTCTCCCGGAAAAAACCTTCAAAAAAAATAATCCCACAAGAACATAGACAGAAGAAAAGAATTAATAAACAGTGAACGAACTAACTCTAAATGTGTGAATAGCTTATTTTCTATGTATCATTATTATAAATAATCACTTAAATTGGGAGAGTAACATAAAACGAAGGTATATGTGTGACATACGTAGTTAATAATATGAACGAAACAATTGGATGTCTATGAACAGATCACACGAGGAAAAATAAAACTGTTTATTCAAATTAAATTGTTTTCATACATTCATTATTTGTTTCTCCTTCTGTTTGCCTTCTTATGGCGAATATGTTTGTCCGGGGATTATTTCTTATGGCGAATATTTAACAAGATTTAACAAGATTTGCCATCCAAACCAAAGGCCCAGATGGCAAGTGGACAAGGAAGCCATTGGCTTATCGAGAGTCCAACAATGTTCACCTACTTATAACCCGCCCTCCTGAGATATGTGTCAACCTTGTTTTTAAACATATTCACGCTGCTAGCAGTTACACAATCTGTAGACAATTTGTTCCGTTCATTTATTGTTCTCTGTGAGAACGAGTGCTTCCTGATGTCCAACCTACATTGATCCTTTACTAATTTTACCTTATGTCCTCTAGTTCTGCTATCCTTCTTGAGTGAGAAAAACATATTTCTATCAATATTTTCATACCCATTCAATATCTTAAAAACTTCAATCTGATCTCCTCTTAACCTCCTTGTCTCTAGAGTTGTTAAACCACATTCTTACAGGCGTTCTTCATAACTAAGGTCTCTAAGTTCTGGAATCATTTTAGTTGCTCTCCTTTGTATGCGTTCAAGCGTATCTATATCCTTCTTACGATATGGTCTCCATGCTTGTATACAGTATTCTAAATGAGGTCTAACTATTGCTTTATAAAGAGGTATAATTAACTTTTTTCCCTTGTATGTTATGTTTCTTCTAATCAATCCAAGAATTTGATTACCCTTTGAAGCTGCAATACCACACTGCTCTGAAACTTTCATATCAGCGCTTATTGTAACTCCTAAGTCCTTTTCTTTTACAGTAGTACCCAGAACAGTATCTCCCATTTTATAGTTTACATTCAAGTTCCCATGTCCTGTATGTAGGCATTTACATTTCCCAAAATTGAACAGCATCTGCCATTTCTCAGACCATTTCACTAATCTGTCTAGATCGTTTTGTAAATGTTGTTTATCACCATCAGTATTAACCTTTCTAAACAGTTTTGTGTCATCCGCAAAATATGTTTATCCGGGGGTTATTTCTTATGGGGAATATGTTTATCCGGGGGATATTTGTTATGGGGAATATGTTTATCCGGGGGTTATTTCTTATGGGGAATATGTTTATCCGGGGGTTATTTCTTATGGGGAATATGTTTATCAGGGGGTTATTTCTTATGGGGAATATGTTTGTCCGGGGATTATTTCTTATGGGGAATATGTTTATCCGGGGGTTATTTCTTATGGGGAATATGTTTATCCGGGGGTTATTTCTTATGGGGAATATGTTTATCCGGGGGTTATTTCTTATGGGGAATATGTTTATTCGGGGGTTATTTCTTATGGGGAATATGTTTATCCGGGGGTTATTTCTGATGGGGAATATGTTTATCCGGGGGTTATTTCTTATGGGGGATATGTTTATCCGGGGGTTATTTCTTATGGCGAATATGTTTGTCCGGGCATTATTTCTTATGGGGAATATGTTTATCCGGGGGTTATTTCTTATGGGGAATATGTTTATCCGGGGGTTATTTCTTATGGGGAATATGTTTATCCGGCGGTTATTTCTTATGGGAAATATGTTTATCCGGCGGTTATTTCTTATGGGGAATATGTTTATCCGGGGGTTATTTCTTATGGGGAATATGTTTATCCGGGGGTTGTTTCTTATGGGGAATATGTTTATCCGGGTGTTATTTCTTATGGGGGATATGTTTATCCGGGGGTTATTTCTTATGGGGAATATGTTTATCGGGGGGTTATTTCTTATGGGGGATATGTTTATCCGATGGTTATTTCTTATGGGGGATATGTTTATCCGGGGGTTATTTCTTATGGGGGATATGTTTATCCGGGGGTTATTTCTTATGGGGAATATGTTTATCCGGGAGTTATTTCTTATGGGGAATATGTTTATCCGGGAGTTATTTCTTATGAGGAATATGTTTATCCGGGGGTTATTTCTTATGGGGGATATGTTTATCCACGGGTTATTTCATATGGGGGATATGTTTATCCGGGGGTTATTTCTTATGGGGGATATGTTTATCCGGGGGTTATTTCTTATGGGGAATATGTTTATCCGGGAGTTATTTCTTATGGGGGATATGTTTATCCGGGGGTTATTTCTTATGAGGAATATGTTTATCCGGGGGTTATTTCTTATGGGGGATATGTTTATCCGGGGGTTATTTCTTATGGGGGATATGTTTATCCGGGGGTTATTTCTTATGGGGGATATGTTTATCCGGGGGTTATTTCTTATGGGGGATATGTTTATCCGGGGGTTATTTCTTATGGGGGATATGTTTATCCGGGGGTTATTTCTTATGGGGGATATGTTTATCCGGGGGTTATTTCTTATGGGGAATATGTTTATCCGGGGGTTATTTCTTATGGGGAATATGTTTATCCGGGGGTTATTTCTTATGGGGGATATGTTTATCCGGGGGTTATTTCTTATGTGGAATGTGTTTATTCGAGGGTTATTTCCAACATTCTGTAGTGAAATGCTCCAAACGCATCTGCAAGAGGGTGACGTATCCGGTGTGAATGCACAATACCGGCACTGTATAACGATTTGCATTGGTTGATTAAGCGTCTATTTTAAGAAATAGTGCGACATTATTTAATTTACAAATCCTTAGTATTTAAAACAACTCGGATGGTTATTAATACTATTCACTTAGACCGTGTTACTATCATGATATTTAATATCTTAGCATATTTTAATACACTTTACAGGATTCAGCGATGAAATAAAGATCGCTTTACGCCATTAATAACAATAAATCCTCACGGTTTAATGTGAAATATAACGTTTTGTTTATCTGCCAAAATTCCGTTTTATTCGATTTCGTACGATAAATCGACTACAGCTATCAAAATAAAGAATGCCGTATAATATGTTTAATTTATAATTGCGTTGAGATCGACAAATTCGTTACGAATCAGTTACTCAATGAAAACCGTTGTACATTCCGTTTATTTATGCACTAAGAAGTTAACGAGCACAACAATTATATCTAAATATAATGTTTGTGTTTTATGATTATGATAATAATCATAATATTAATAGTTAACTTCTATTGCGCCTATAATGTCAGGAACCTTAGCACAGAGGAGCAACAAAGCATAATCATTAAGTATACTCGTGAAAAGGGACACACAAACGTCATTATCAGACCGAGGGACAACCGAAGATTTATGGTTGAAATGCAATTTGGAATAAATATGTCTTGAGTTCTTTAAGGAAGGTAGCTATTGTTCCAGGGGTTTTCAAAGTTCTAGGTGAGTTACAATAGTCAAGGCGGCTAATAGTTAGTGCTGTATTAAGTATTTTTGCGGCAACATGTGTGTTATAATTTGTTTTAGGTGAACAATGCGGTGGTTGCCATTTGGACGTAACGTCACTCTCCCAGAAGACGTGCATGTTGAACGGTGCCGTGTGTGATTGGGTGGACAAACTGTGGAAAACAGTGAAAAAGGAATGGCAGAAATGGGGTAAAGTAAAAGAGGCATGGAAGCGAGCGAAAGAAACGTTACAGAAACGCATAGAATCATAAAACAAGCGCTCAATCAATTCATATATGCTAAGAGGAATATGGAGAACAGTAGATTAAAAAAGTATTAACTTTCCTCTGTGATGAGAATGAATACTGGTATCCAATCTATCCCGATCCTTGACTAATGTTACTTCTTTTCCTCTAGTTTTACTACCTTTCTTAAGTTAAATTTGATCTCCTCGTAAGCTCACAGTCTCAAAGCCTTTCAGGCGTTCTTCATTACATAGGTCTCTTAGTTCTGGTATAATTATATTTGCTCTCCTATGCATTCGATCTATCGTATCTATCTCCTTCTTACGATGTGGTCTCCAAGCTTGTATGTAGTATTCTAGATGGAGACTAACTATTGCTTTATACAATAGCTCTTATTCCTTAGATGTTATATTTTTCCCGATCAACCCAATCATTTGATTACCCTTTGAAGCTGCAATTTCGCATTGCTCTGAAACGTTCAGATCAGTACTTATTGTTACTCCTAAGTCCTTTTCATTTATAGTAGTACCTAGAACAGTATATCCTATTTTATTGTTTACACCTAAGTTCCGGTGTACTGTGTGTAGGCTTTAACATTTCCCAAAATTTAACATCTCTCAGTATTCAGACCATTTCACTTATTTGTCTAGATCGTTTTGTTAAAGTGTTATTTAACACCATCATTGTTAACCCTTCTAAACAATTTTGCGTTGCCCAAATTTCAGTACCTTGCTTGTATATTATTGTTCAAGTAATTAATATATATATATATATATATATATATATATATATATATATATATATATATATATATATATATATATATATATATATATATATATATATATATATATATATATATATATATATATATATATATATTAAGAATAATAAAGGTTCTGATACTGATCCTTGTGGCACCCCACTCAATACTTATATTCAGTTTGAAACCTCCCCATCTACTACAACAGATTGTCTTCTGTCAGTCAGCCATTTTTCTATCCAGTTGATTTTGCCATCCCCGATACATTGAGGTTTCAATTTAAGTAGTATATGGCATGATGTGGCACTTTGTCAAAAGCTTTTTGAAAATCTAAATGGACAATATCTACTGATGTTCCCTCATCTACCCACTTAATGATTTCTTCTATACAATATTTGTTAAGCATGACCTCGCTTATAGAAATCCAAAATGAGACGGATTTAATAGTTTATGTCTAACAAAGAATTACAGCATATGTTTCTAATAATTTTTAAATATATTATAATATAAAAATTTACATATATTTGATGTTAACTAACTGGTATCTAATTATCTGACTTGTTTAGGTGATTAAGTGTCGTTTACTGCCTATATTTACTTAGCTGCCATTTCTGGAGTGACTATTAACTGCTATACATGCTGTGATTTAGCATTTACTATCTGGTACTTGTAATGTCCTCTCTGGTAAACACTCATCTGGAGTACCCATCTACGACTTCTGCCATTAAAAACCCTGTGATATTTTATTTCTAACACTGTCTTCTAGAGGTCCAATATTATCTCGTACATTTTGTTTTTTTACTCCTGACATATCAAAATAACTTGCTGTCATCTTATGGTACATGGTAACTTTTGCTCAAAACTTCTTTCGTTGTAGTATTCATCATTTCCGGTACGCCTATCAACCCTCCACATAGTTTGCTTGTACGTTATTTTCTAATAGCTTCTTTTGACAAGTGTTTGTTTCTATACCGTTGTCCTTGTTTCTTCTAGGAAAGAGATTGATTAGAGAGCTCGTGAAGAAGCTGTTACAGTGGCTGCAACGGTGGTGGAGACAGTTGCGACCAAAGAGGCCGTTTCCTGTGCCGTTGCCGAATATGCCGTTAAAGTGGCTAGAACGGTGGCGATATCTATGTTCGACGTGAGTAGAGTGCCAATTAAAACGTTCCATTAATACTGTCTTGATTAAATATAACAATAGCATAGCATAGCATAACTTACTAAAGGTTTTGATACACAATAAGTGTTTTATTGTGCTTATTAAAACATAAATCGCCAAATAACTAAAACAATAACAACTAAATATAAAAAAATATTGCAGGAGACAATACGTGTTTGACAGAACCTTACCTAGTCCTAAACCTCGTGGCTTCATTATATATATATATATATATATATATATATATATATTTTTTTTTTTATTGACATGGCTAAATACCGCTAAGACATAGTTTAATTTAATTTAAATATGTAGCTTAGTCTGTGGAGAATACAATTGTAGTTTTTTCTGTTTATTCAAAATACCATGACACTAACAAAGTACTACAAACACTTCAGGAATGCAAACACCGAAGGGGATTTCCCATTCCCAGACTGTTGCGAGCCGTACGAGTTGTCCATAACCACCGGGGAATTATTGTGCAGTCTGGACGTGACAACGACCACCCAAACAACGACGATTGGATCAACCACAACGACAGCGTAGACAACGTTCAACATCAGTAATGACTTGACTTAAGGCAATACCTCCAACCACAACATCCGTGTCGAAAAAGTCTAACATCAACGATAACACGACACGTGTCGACAACGTTCAACATCAATGATGACATGACTTAATACCACACAACGAAGCACATAATCCGTGTCGATAACGTCCAGTTTTGTTGATGACATGGCTTAAGACCACACAACTTAGAGTTGTAAGACCAGCACAACATCTGTGTCGACCACGTTCAACATCAACGATGACACGACTTTGAACCATGGAGTCAAGCACAACATCCATGTAGATACATAGAACACGTTCAACACCAGTGACGACTTGACACCACGCAATCTACATAACAAGAAATAATGCCACCAGAAAAAAGTCCGACAACAGTTTACATTGAAGCGTCACATGATGTTGATGCACATTTAAAATGTGGCTTTACATTTGTTATTCCCGTATATTACCGATGTTTTATAAATGTCGGTGGTTGGTGTATGAAACGGACCTCCAGAATTGTGTACACATTTCGTGTCAAGTGGGTAACATTCCGGTAACAGGTGAATAACCGTCTTAACGTCTTAACACGAATGAAAAACAAAACGCATACACGTACACCAATGCACGCACGTGTGCACACACAAACACAAACTCTGACTTGTGCACAATGTTTCCACTTAATTAACAAATTATGTTAAGTGTTAATAAATATATATTTATCCAGGTGGAATATATAATCCAGATTGAAGGTGACTGTTTGGGACGTTATTAAATGTCATCATTATACCCACGAGCCTACGTGTTTTACTTCGTATATCTCCATATTTACTCAATTAGCAGTTGTTGGTGTATAACTAGAGTCACTCACTCCGAAGGAGGGTGTGAGAATTGCTATCGGGTTGTCTGTGTGCTCGTATGTCTGCGACGGTGTGTCTGTTTAATAACAATTATAATTATACACACACAAAACAGTGGTTAGTTAAAAGATAGATACATATACACTTACACTTACAGGTTAATGGGTTATTTTAGGCCATCGGCCTTTGTTGATACCCATATCCCAGGCTATTCCTGTGTTGATCTAGTCTGGCTTTGAACTGAGGGACTGTCTTGACATCCACCACATTTTGCGGGAGTCCGTTCCACAGATCGATCACTCTGATCAAAAAGAATCTGCCTAGTCAACAGTCTGGCTCTCGGTTTGACAATCTTCATTGTGTGCCCTCTGGCACCTCCAGGCTGTCTCATTTCGAAGAATTTATTAGCTTCTACGTTTTCCAATCCGTTTAATATTTTGAAAGAATCAATTAGGTCGCCTCTTTGCCTCCGGTAGTATAACAAGTGTAGTGTCAGGTGGCTTAGTCTCTGTTCATACGTGAGCTTCTCTAAGCTGGTTACAAGCTTAGGGGCTCTGCGTTGCACTTTCTCTAGACTGTTGATGTTGATGTCACCATGTACGGGCTCTATGCCTGAACACATAATTCGAGGTGTGGTCGGACATATGCTCTGCATAATGTCATAAATGAATATGTACTTGTGTGTTTGAAGGATTTCCTCACCAAGCCAATAGCTTGCATGGCTTTCTTTGACGCTTTCTGGCATTCCGTTGATGATTTGAAGTCAGTAGTCACCCACACTCCCACATCATTTTCCTCATTTATGGATTCAAGATCAACTCTGGCTCCGGACTTGTTTGTCGTAGTGTAGTTTCTGGGTGGTGGTCTCCCCACTTGCATTAGCTTGCATTTGTCAGCATTGAACTCTAGCAACAATCATCCAACAACATATAATGTGTATGCGATTAAAATAGAGAAATGTCTTCACACAAAAAATAAGAGTTTGCCAAATATGTAAGTTGTGGCAGTGGTGAAATGATTTGCCATATGAATTTCATATAATGGTAGTTCGCACAAACACGGTAGGTGCCGACACTATGCAGCTGCAAGTAGTTGCAATGTGATATTTATTTTAGTAGCCACATAGCTTTAGAATATTCGTTAGTAGTTGCAGTAGAATGGTATTGCTAGGAAACATAGTTGGCATTAACCATGTCATATTGGACGTGGAAGCAATGATAAATCACCAACGCTTGCCTAGGTTATCCTGGCCCCGTGCTGTGGCGCAACCGTTTATCGCACACATGATCGCTTGAATGCAAAGTGTATTTTTCATTGTAACGGTAATTACGTATGCACACAGATTCAGGGTGCTTACACAATTAGCTAATTACGATGTCATCCAGGCATAATAAGAGTGAACGTTTATCAGTTTATATGATGCAATTCCAATTACAACTGTCAGACTGAAAAGTTAAATCAGGCCAAACAATTATTTGTGCAGAATCTTGATAATGACGCTGATTGGCTGCTGGCGCTTCACCGGAACGCCTCCACACAATGGAGTGGTGACAGCGCGTAACAAGGAGACCGCGCCTTTGATACAACAGTGATACGACACCCAGTGGTATATATTTCCATAAAACAACGACACAGAATGACTACACACTATCAAATAGTGGGAGGTTAACCCCATAAACTGTTGGGAGATAAGGTCGAGAACCCTGCCACATCACTAGTAATAATTAATAAAACAACATTTCATAGCGCTTCAAATGTTTAAGAAGCTATAAATTAATTAATTTAAATAATACAGCAGTATAACATATGACATTATAAAATAAATAAGGTTAAAAATACTACTCCTACTACTACTACCACTACTACTACTACTACTACTACTACTACTACTACTACTACTACTATTACTACTACTACTACTACTAGTAGTAGTAGTAGTAGTAGTACTACTACTACTACTACTACTATTACTACTACTACTACTACTATTACTACTACTACCACTACTACTACTAATAATAATAATAAATGAAACAATTAAGCTTGGGTGTGAGATGAATGTGTCAAGTGAATTAATTGCGTTGTCACACCATCTCTTTCCATATTCTTTTCTCTTCTTTGGTCATTCGCCAAATGTCCTTTGCTTCTTTTAGTTTCAAATTTGCGATCTTCCACTTCGTGTTGTCCATCGCATGTGCCTCTTCAGCGCCCAGGTGTTGCTATTCTTCACGTCATCTTTTTCTTTTTCACAGGTTTGCTCTGCTTTTTTCCATGACTTCGTCTCCGCGTTGAATGCGTTATGCGCATTTTCATATTGTTCTTCAGCTTTTAAAAAATCTACTTGTCAATTGCACAACTTGTGTACCTCTTCCTGTTGTCTTTTTACAATTCTTTCAACTCCGTAACCGTATTACGTTTCTTCTTTTTCGCCATGCCTGAAATGGAAATATGTCATCAGGTACCAGAGGGAATAAATCCCGAAGCGGAATAAGGCACAGTTCTTATGGTTTTATTAAAATTGTCCAACCAACTACTATGTTGCCCTTTCCGTCTGTTTTCACAGCTAATAAGCCCTTTCCCTTACATCTACAATATTCGTTGTCGCAGGTACAACATCTGACCGGGCCTTATTCCCATACCTGAAGTAAGGCCCAGTTGGAACAGCTTCGCTTGGAGCCATTTAACTTAGCTCATGTTCAAGGTAGCAACTTAAAAAAACATATGATGTAGAATAATTATAATTGAATATGTTACTGATGTGAAAGTTTTAGGATTATTTCAACGTTTATAATTTAATGACAAAAGGTGATCGTCAACAACTATGGACTTCTTCCACCCCCAAGTACCTTACCTGTTGCAAATAATGTTGACAAGTAATTGTGACATACAAATTATTAAGACACATGTGTGCAATTTCTGCGACATAAAACACCGTGTACGAGTCATTATAGACCGATTTATGCCGTTGGATTTATACTTTATTGTTTGCATCTTAAGGTTGCCTGTAGAGGTGACGCCTAGCGCACAAGAGAGAACTAGTCTGCCTGTAGGGCCGACACCTAACGTTATAGTAACGAACTAGCTTTGGTATGCAGAAATCACACGTGGTCATAATCGCATTTAGTGGCTTGTTTGGTAGTGGCTATTTCTGTCTTGTTTACGTTCATAGGGAATTGTGTTTCGTGGATCAAAAACGGTAAAACGATACTGAAATCAGTATGTCCTGCGGAAATCAGTATGGTGTATTTTTGTAATTTTGGCAGATACACACATTACTGGGATTGTTCAACATATTAAAATGGCACTAACAATGCCAAGACGAAAATGAAGACGACAGTATTATTGATAATTCATAGGCATCATCGATAAATGTTATACGTTATACTCACGCAATTAAACGTGGGGTGTATCAACATACCCTTTTACAATAAGTGGATTTAGTTGTCATATATCAAACCCAACGGCACGAGAGAAATAGAGGGGGAGGGAGTGAGTGTGGGAGAGATAAAATGTATTTATTGTTTCCTTGCATCGCTGGTGGCAATACATAATACTCCTGGACGTGTGCCTTTTATCCTGCATCATGTATATGATACCTTTTGTGCAATATGATTGTACAGTAAATGATGCTTGACTCTTTTGGAGGTGTGCCAACGTAACTGATACGATCTCCGAAAACACCCCGTGCTTGCAGCCATCTGTATGTAGTCTTTTAATGCCTTTTCAAAAACACCCCACTGGCGAGCTTCATCCGGTTTGAAAATTTTATTAGACAGGATGAATATGCATGTAGAGGAAGGTGTGGTGTGTCAGCATACAGAACTGTTTATTGCAGAAGGCCTCGCTAATCTGCATGTTTAATAGTTTACAACTACCAATTATCTTCTACTGCTCCACTAAGAAAAACGTACATGTTATTAATATTTATGCAATAACCAACACAAGTCCGATGTAGTAGATAATGAAAAGGGCCAAATAAATGACGTTTTATTGTAAAGTGGACTGCTTATCACGCAGCCACTTTGGGAAGCACATTAACAGGAATGTGAGCTCCTCAAAGCAAACCAGACAGGAACTGAACACATGTAAAGCCCCGTCCGGCAAGTTTCTCAGAGCCCACATTCGTACAGGCATGACGATAACATATATAATTCAAGAAGTCGTCATGAACATGTAATGCAAAGAATACAGACATTCCACCACCAATACACAAATTTAATTACAAACAGGTGGGGCCATTTCGCGAACATATATAAACATAAGCCAAGAATACCGATAAAGAAACAGGGAGCCTGCCTGTGCAGAAAACCCCATGAACACCAACTACTAGGGGATAAACCCCTGTGTTTATCTAGTATAAAGCGAAAAGTGGGGAAAGCGGTTTCGACATCTTCCAACTTCCTATTTCATCAACGATGTACAATCGCATTTTACACTAAGTATTGAAAATAAGGAAGGAAGGTGTATCCTGTAGACTTAAGGTGTGTGTCATATATCACATACTGACTAATGGATCCGTGAATAAACGAGCGAATGGGCGAATAAAAGTAAATATATATTCTAATAGCATCTACATCATGCCGTCATTAAATGTATTTTCTACTAAGCAATGTCGGTGCGGACATGCCCGTAGACTCGAACTGCTGATGCCAAGAAATAAAGGTTCTCACGCGGAATATTACATAGTGTTATGAACAAACGCTTCATATGTGTGATTTGGAATATTTCGAAACGACGCACAAATTAAACGCAGGGCCTGCTGAACTACCAGCGTTTCGATTTCTCTGTTTCGTCTTCAACGTGCTACTCTAGAAGCGTCATACACGCCATGTATATGTTACACAGTTGATTGCAAAACGCGTTTATAGACTATGTTGCAAACGTTGTTACTTCAAACGTATGGATGCCTCTCACCAAGACAAATAATACAAATATTGTAATGTACTATCAATCGACCGTGGCGCAAGCTTACAACAGTGCTGTGAAACGACAGCAAAGTAAATATACGAAATACATATCTTGTGTCAAAGATGGATCCAACATGATACTAAATGTGTGCAAAAGGTTATCTAGCCGCCCCTTCTAGCAACAAATCCCATCATCCACATTAAATGAAGTACATCCAATATACCACCCACCATTGGTAGTTATTATGCGACTTTAAGTACGTGCATCAACAACGGCTGCAGTATCAGTTCATGATTTATTGACGGGTATCAACTCAAATGAATACTACTTCGGAGTACATACAGGGTATATTGTGCATCTATTCTCAGCAAGGCAGGGAAGGTTGTTGATTGAATATATTTATAAATATATGCACCTCATATTGGTACAAACAGAAAATGGACGCAATTTTAGTAGGTCCTACAAAATGTATACACTGCGTAATGTTGTAGAGCAGCTTGTACACTATGATCAGATCAGTTACTTACGATGGCAAAAATAGTATTGATGTCCAAATGGTAGTGTGTGTAGTTGTGATAGGCTAGTTAGTTGTTTCCAAACGTTAACCCCACTCATTGTGGTGACTGTTATCATCGTAACTTGAGGCAAGTTAACATGTGGTTAATCTTGTAGTGGTTGTTTTTGGTTTGATCGTCGATGTGGTTGGTTTTGTCGTCTTCGTGGTTGCTTAGGTCATCGTTGAAGTTGGTTCGGTTGTCGTTGTGGATGATCTTGTTGTTGTTGTTGTTGGTTTGATCGACGTTGTGGTTGGTTTTGTTTTCGTTGCGGTTGGTTATGTCGTCGTTGAAGTTGGTTCGGTCTTCGTTGGTTTCGTCGTCAGAATATTAATGGTACAGTTAATTAACATGAATAATAAGCTTAATGTATACGTTGACATACTTAATGCATCTAACATGCTTTTCACAAAAAGTGACTTTAACTGAAAATTGTAACAACTAGCCCCGGTCTCCCCTAAAAGAAATTATTTCCGCGTCGACGTGTTTCACGGGTGGAATACAGAGTCACCTAGCGAATAAACATGTACACTTTTATTTTATAAACATTAAATAATGACTCAGCGGTATATTTGGATTCAAAATCGGTATATTATTTGAAATTGCGGCTTGATGGTAGATGTTGGCTCAAAATCAATATATAATGTAAACATTGAAAAAAGCGGTAGTTGTATTGCCAAAGCGGTAGACTTGGGTTAGGGGAAGGCAGTGTTGTTAGTTAAGCCACTGGATTTATTGAGCCACCCATGTTTGCCTGAAAACCACCTATCAAAGCATGGGACTACACTTCATTGTGTGTGGTATTAACAATGGCTTAGCTAAACCGTCAATATTTTATATCGCAACACGCGTTGATGACAGGTTCGCTAGAACGCTTAATGTCGAGACAGGGCTAGCTGAGCCATGAGGGTTAGTTGAGCCGTGGCTCAACTAACCCCACACGCATACATAACAAAATATATGACAAACTGTTGCAGAGTGTAAACAGTTTACTTATATTATATATATATATATATATATGTAATTATTAAATAATGGCTTACATTAGGCCTATTATGGGGTATATGATAGTTAGTAGTGATTATAACATTTGATATAATTGCAGCACAAAGCTGTGTCATCATCATGCCAAGAATATATAAAAGACACACTGAGAGGACCCTGGTCAATTCAGCCTTGGTGAATACTGCTGCTGACGAAGTGTGACAGGGGAGGTATGTTCGTACAGCGGCCAAAAATAGCAACATCGACGGAATAACGCTGGATCGATATATCTGGAAGGGATCCGTTGAATATGGCAATGTTAGTACTTTATTAAATTAAGAGTTGTCTTCTCGGATGAGATTGAAAAAAGTCTTGCAGAACACGACTTTGCAGTGAAGACTTTGACTGACTGTTTTCATGTCTTAACTACTGCGAAGTGACGCCAACTTGCAGATGGAATGGGCACGAGACAAAAAAGCTGGTAAGTGCACATAAACAACATAATGGCTGTTAGAGTAATGTTTTTTATGTTTCCATTGAAATTAGCATAGGCATATAATTGTTTGTGAAATGTAGCAATAGCAACACAACAACGGCTGTGAGAAAACGTTTCTTCATGCACATTTTGTTTATTCATTTTACTTATTTACGAAATTCATTGTAAAATTTGGGACACTAATATTAAAAATACGCTGGCATCGCTTCCTTCAAACAACGAATGGTTAACAGGATTCCAGAAATTTTCCCAGGAGTACAGCAATTTTGTGGTGTGTGTGATTAAAATCTGTCATTTAATTTTGGCCAGTGATCTTTAATATCTACCAAAATATCACTTCCAATCGACAGTTATATAATCATTGTATATAATTAACAAATAAACTAGACGATATATTTAACACAACCCAGAGGGGTATAGAGGGGGAGAGATGGATGGAGGGAGGGAGGTGGAGTGTGGAGAGAGTGAAGTGAGAGATGGAATTTATTTCTGAATTGCGTTAACACAAGATACAGTAGATAGCAAATAAAACATAGGAAGAAATAATACAATTGTGCCCTCTTTGCTCCCCCCGCTCCCCCACCCAGACGTCCATGTCTATGTCATACAATTTTTTTATCCATACTTCCAAACATAGATCGAAGGCGGGCGACATCTGTAATATGGATGAAACTGGTGTTTCATCCGGAGAAACCCAACACGATTGTGACGGAGAGGGAGAGAGGACATATATTATGTAAGTAAATTCTTGTATGTGCCATCAATGCTGCCGGAAATTCTATCTCACCTATGTTTATCTTCCCTAGTTAGATACAATGCACATTTCAGCAGGGGCTCGCCAGTAGGGTCAACAGGACGAACAACGCAGTCTGGGTGGATCAATGACTATTTGGACCACCTAATCCAACATACCCGCTGCACCACTCAGCACAAAACCCTCCTAATTCTGGACCACCATGAATCACACATCAGCCTGCGTGCAATGAACACTGCCAAAGCAAACGGGATAGTAGTGCAACATCACATCTGGGTTTTGTTCGACAAGCATACATCCATTTGACAGATTCGTCTACCCCGATGACGAGTATGCTGCAGTAGAAGTGACAAACAAACCTCCACCAACTAGCAATGTTTGAGAACCGACACCATCCACGTCCGGTGTCAGACCTCCACCAACTAGCAATGTTTGAGAACCGACACCATCCACGTCCGGTGTCAGACCTCCACCAACTAGCGATGTTTGAGAACCGACACCATCCACGTCCGGTGTCAGACCTCCACCAACTAGCGATGTTTGAGAACCGACACCATCCACGTCCGGTGTCAGACCTCCACCAACTAGCGATGTTTGAGAACCGACACCATCCACGTCCGGTGTCAGACCTCCACCAACTAGCGATGTTTGAGAACCGACACCATCCACGTCCGGTGTCAGACCTCCACCAACTAGCAATGTTTGAGAACCGACACCATCCACGTCCGGTGTCAGACCTCCACCAACTAGCAATGTTTGAGAACCGACACCATCCACGTCCGGTGTCAGACCTCCACCAACTAGCAATGTTTGAGAACCGACACCATCCACGTCCGGTGTCAGACCTCCACCAACCTACAATGCTGTAGATCTGGCACCGTCAACATCCGGGGGAAACCACTGATACGCCCGAAAGAAACATTATTAAGATCGTGCACCTTGAGCGAGAAACGAAACGAAAGTTGAAGACAGAGAAGCAGACCAAACGTGCACCACCGCGCACCGCCTTGGGATGTCAAATTAAGACAAAATCACATGGTTACAAAACATCACTGAAGAGGTCAGATATATCAGAGTTGGCGGAAACATATACCACGGGGGATTATGTCACTGTCAAGTTTGCAAGCAAAGCGAAAATGCATAACTGATCGTAGGGAAAGAGGGCAGTGGAGATTTTGAAGGGCGTTTCTTGCGAAAGGCAAATGGAGAGGTATATCACGGTAAACCAACATTTGCATTCAAGAACGAAGACGAATGACTTTTTCCTCGAGAAGACATCCTAATGAAACTGCCTCAACCAAAATCTGTTGGTGGCGCCGCTCGTCGAGAGATGCAATTCTTCTTTCCGTGCACATTCAGGAATTTAGACATCAACTAACTTCAGAACAACGTAGAACCTACTATCAGTTAGCTTCACTGTAGGTATCATGGACCCTTATTTAAGTGTGTTAATTCATTCATTTAGTGTTTTGCCTTATCACGTAACTGTCTGTAACCAACGAACCTACAAAGTCTTAATTGTGTTGTGTTGTAACAGTTATACAAATAAAGCATTGTGATTTACGCTATATTGTGGATCAACTTACCCCAAAATCTAGCTCAACTTACCCCACACCAAATACTAGTTGAGTCAGATTACCACCATTTTTTAATTAGCTATTATATAATTTTCTGTATATACGAGATATATTATTTTTTTGGGTTAAATGATCAATGGATAACCATATATTATGTAAGCAAATTTTATTTTTACGCAAACATTAGATTGTGACCTATACATTAAAAAGAATGAATAATGACTCAACTAACGCTGCGTTCTTCTACACACCAATACGTTAAAATATTCTCATATGTGACTAATTAGCTGCCTGCTCCGTTGGGCTTCTACCTGCTTCGTTGGTAACGCGACACCATAAATGAAAGGCGGGTCCACAGTGACTGTCGTAAGTGTTTCTGTATCAATCCGTAGCTTGTGTTCTATGATCTTCCTTACACGCACAACAACTCACCAAATTGTAGCAATCTTTTCGACACACAGATTATCTAAAAAGTGAGTTGTAGCTGACACTTATTAATGCACAATTCTAAACAGTGAATTGTTGTAGCCAACGTTATGATTTAATAGACTTTTATTTATTACTCGCGTAAAGAATAATCAGGAACGTTTATTTTATGTATTTACGATGATCGTGAGTACACACAAGCAGACGCACACAGGAGGGGTTTCGGTGGGCATCCTCCCATCTTCCACCTATGTGTGTGGCCACCGGCCCACCTCCTACCATTTTTTAGGACCAACCTCCCACTCCTTGTCACAACCCCCACACAGCGCAGGGAGCCAGTGAAAGGAGGTAGCAGCGCGTACCTCCAAGCACGTACCTCCAAGCACGTGCCTCCAAGCACGTACCTCCAAGCACTCATATGACATTATCTGGAAAAAATGTCAGCTCGCTTTCCTACGAATGCTGCCATTCGCCTACCAACAATGTCGATTATTCGGAGGCTATTCGGCTTCTAACATACGCTTAACACGACATATTTTGCAAGTCACCTTCGTTATCCAGGTGAACGTTCGTGTGAACATTAGCCCTGTGCATTTATAAGGACCAAATACAACTCACTTTGTAGATAACCAGTGTGTCCAAACGACTGCTGTGATTTGGTGAATTGTTGTGCGTTTAATGAAGATCATAGTCATAGAACGCAATCAACGGATTGACACAGAAACAGTTACGACAGTCACCGTGGACCCGCCCTTTATTTATGATGTCGTAAATCATGCGATGCCAACGAAGCAGACAGAAACCCAACCGAGCAGGCGGCTAGTTAGTCACATATGGGAGTGTTTCGAAGTGTTGACTGTTCAACGAAGCGTGATGCGTAACACAAAGATGCCTAGTCTACCGCTTTGGCGATAGAAGTACCGCTTTTTCGTCAATGTTTATAATGTGCCGATTTTGAAACAAAATCTACCGCCAAGCCGTAATGTCAACGTTTGTTCCTTAGGTGGCGCTGTAGTCCACCCGTGAGACACGTCGACTCTGAAATAGTTTATGTTACGGCTCGTTTTAATTGATCAGTCAGGCAACATTGTGTGGGGTCAACATGTTGGCTTCTGATACTGCTTCTACACTCCCCCTTCGCGATCCCCACTCAAGGCCTATTTCCGTTTACCGCTCTGACGTAAAAAGGCAGCAGATATTCCGCTTTTTGTCCAATGTTACTTGGCACCTCTGGTAACTCCTGTATTGGCGCAAACACTAAAGGAAACAAGGTGCGGCGCATTCATTAAAGGAGTAGTGACATGACGGAGTAGTGACATGACGGAGTAGTGTGCATTGGATGATTAGAACAAGAAGGCGGGGCGTGCGTGCGTGCCTGCGTGCGTGCGTACGTGCGTGCGTGCGTGCGTGCGTGCGTGCGTGCGTGCGTGCGTGCGTGCGTGCGTGCGTGCGTGCGTGCGTGGTATGGTATGGTGTGGTGTGGTGTTGTGTGGTGTGTGGTATGGTATGTATGGTAAAATACCCCAAATCAGTCACAACCGGTGTAGCGTATGTACATGCGTTAATAACTAGTTAGAGGAACGAATGCTGAACGTATCCACAAATACGTATATATGATAACAATAATTAGAATCAGGTACAAAGGACGATTTTTCAAATAATTAAAAGACTCGTGACATTCCGAATGGATGAAGTGATATTAGAATGTAGTAGACTTGTGCTCAATTACTTTGCTCTACGCGAGAACTATGTTGTGATCTGTTTACATAGCGTTCTAACGTCAAGTATAAACTCCACGTAAGGACGAATTAAGATTAATTACCATTGTGTAACAACGGATGAGAATTAGAACTTCATCCCAACTGATTTAGTCGATAGTAAATCTGGTTCGTTGGTGTCCAAATAAGTAGTGTGTGAATAGTTTATGTAACATCTGCAGTCGATTTAATAAAAAAAATGCCTATTTTTGTTCAAATAATCGGAATAATTGACAGTAGTCGTTGGATCTGGTAAGGCTCAAGATAGTGGATATCCACTGTGCTGGTCAGTGCCGATCATGGGCGTGACTTCCATCCTCTCGCCGATCACACGACAAATTTACGAAATTTTCCAAAGGGTGAAATTGTATGCGTTTCCATTTTTACTTCACTTAATGTTTGACCAAACATCACTTAATGTTTGACAAAACATTAAGTAATTTGATAGTTCGTCTGATGATTTCACAAAAACTACATACAACAGTTGCACAACTGAGTTCGAGCTTGTTGCAGTGGATATTAGGTTGGTCTGATTCTTCGCAATGTGAATTTGAAATAAGACTAGCAAAAGTCGAATTGAGGAGGGACCTTTATGCCGGACATAAGTAACGACGAGACTGAAAATACACCGTGTTGTTTGGCACACCGGATGCTTGAAGCGAACCCGGGGGAGGGGCGGATGTATGTGTTCGTCCATATCAACTTTGATAAGTAATAAAATTACAAAAGCCACAGAATCCTCCCCATTTCATTCACCCTACAGTGCTCTGTAGTGACCGGGTGTGAATGCTTGCGCATGCTTGTATGCTTGGGTACACCTTCTACTAATGTGAACGCATGCTTGCATATTTACGTACACCTACTACTAATGTGAACGCTTGCTTGCATATTTACGTACACCTACTACTAATGTGAACGCTTGCTTGCATATTTACGTACACTTACTACTAATGTGAACGCGTGCTTGTATCTAAGTGCTTTTGTATCCATACACGGTATGATTTATTAGCGTTGCACTTCACGGAGCAACGACGCAGTGTCGACTCAACCACAAATGAGTTATTACCATAAATTTATTTTTACCTGTAACGTTGACACCTACAACCAACGGCAACGTAAACAAAACTATATTTCACAGCGCAGCAAGTGTTTAAGAAGCCAAATGTGCCGCAGAACACACAACAGACCGAACAATCAGCAAGATGTTAAGGTCGGCCATCAGTATCGTTGCAGTGCTGTTGTGGCTCAGCTACATCGACAATGTCGCCGGCAGAGCCGCCTTTCAACCCGTCAACAATGTCAACCTGGTCGGTAACGAGCACCCAGACCTTTCGATGCGCGATGTGCTGGGACGACGCAAAAGAGACATCGGTAGGCTGTCTGTACACATAAGCACAACTTTCGAATTGAAATTCTCGCCATTTGAACGACATTTAATATTACAGCATCACGAGGTGCCTATGTGTGTGGATATGTGCTTCCCTTCCCAGCATACGTATACACAGTAAATGCTGCTTGAATATTGCATTAATTTCACTCCTAAAGGTACGGGTGATAGTTCAGTCGTAAAAAACAGTAACGATATTTTACTGAAACAGCTTTTCGTGTGTGGGGCTGCGTGCGTGCGTGCGAGCGTGATTGCGTGTGTTCGTGCGTGCGTTGTTGGACAGTTATTTATATGTAAGTGAATATACATTGCACTTACTTTTATGTAGAGCAAACTCACGCTGTTTGTTTGTACGGACACGTACATATTGTTCACGTGGTTCAAATCATCAATACATGAAACTATACATTATAACTAGATTAATTTTTTTATTATATATTACCAGTTACTGTGCGAGAGCCAATTTCTGTGGGAACCACAACCACCGAATCAGTTCCAGAAACAAGATCCGCGGGAATAACAACCACAGAACCAGTACCGGAAACAAGATCCAAGGGAATCACAACCACCGAATCAGTTCCAGAAACAAGATCCGCGGGAATAACAACCACAGAACCAGTACCGGAAACAAGATCCAAGGGAATCACAACCACCGAACCAGTACCGGAAACAAGATCCAAGGGAATCACAACCACCGAACCAGTACCGGAAACAAGATCCAAGGGAATCTCAACCACCGAACCATTACCGGAAACAAGATCCAAGGGAATCACAACCACCGAACCAGTACCAGAAACAAGATCCAAGGGAATCACAACCACCGAACCAGTAGCGGAACCAATATCCGTGGGAATCACAACCACCGAACCAGTACCGGAAACCACACAGACAACATCCACGGGTAGGTTAGTTACCCATAATGAAATCAGTAATAATTACGTTGTTGCACTGATATTTACATTCATATCAAATGCTGTGTCTACGATGTGTAGGCCAACAAATTCACATCGCTTTACATATGGAATCGCTATGTACAAGAAACGCAATATTCGCCTTAGTTTGTGTTCTTTTTGATTCTTTTTGTCACTGAAATCGCGTCCACCACATTCAAGCCATTATAATTATATTCGGTGAATACAGTATATTAAAATATAACTGAAGCAGTGCTGACGAAGAATCAATGAGCAGCGTTACTGCCTTGTTTTATGTAAATTAAATCAATCGATAACAGAAAGTACAGCAGTGATATTAACTGAACGATTTTCTAATCATCAGCCTGATTTCTTGGTTGTCGAGGATACTACACAGAGAGAACCTTCTCCAAAATAGGTTGCAATAAATGCATACTAAATAAAGAGATAACGCAAAATGTCGCAGCGCAACAAAGCATTCGGCTTATATACATTCACTGCTCACTCCAGCAAGAAAGCCTAAACATTAGAACTAGGGCTTTCTCGATTGCCGATCCAAGTCTTTGCAATTAACTCGCTGTTAGTGTTGCGTCGGTAGGAAATATAATGACATGTTGCCGTCATCTATAGACTAGTCTTGTATTGCATTAATTCCATATGAAACACATGGACATTTCATGTGAAAACACATGGACATTTCATGTGAAAACACATGGACATTTCATGTGAAAACACATGGACATTTCATATGAAAACACATGGACATTTCATGTGAAAACACATGGACATTTCATGTGAAAACACATGGACATTTCATGTGAAAACACATGGACATTTCATGTGAAAACACATGGACATTTCATGTGAAAAAAAAATGGTGGCAATTATGCGATGTCCAATGAATTACGTGAAATGAAGATTAATGCGTGCATGTCTGATTTCTGTTAGCGAGGCATTGGGTCGAAGTGGACAAACCAAATTACTTGATATTGAATGGTTTATGTGTTGATGACATTAACATGTAACAAGTTAATATGTTTACAAATTACATAGTGTGCATCGATGTGTTGCTCAAGTTTGTTGCATCAGGTATGATATTTTTTCGTTTCAGACGAACAATGTATCGGTTGCGTCGCATCATATATAACGGAACAACCGTGCATTGTGAACAGGACAAAACGTGAGAAGATTGCTAAATTGAAAGCATTGGAGAAACAACTACAGAAAGAGGTAGATAAGTTGTGTAATTGGCAGCAAGATTTTGAAGAAGCTGAAAAGCAATATAAAAATGCGTTGAAGACACACGAAGCGGCGAAACGTTCATGGGAGAACGCGCACAAAACGTGGGAAAAGGCAATGGAAAATCTGAAGGATGCCGCAAGACTCGATGCTAAAGAGGCATACGTGAAGGCTAAAACTACATGGGAAACCGCAAAGTTGAAACTAAAAGAGGTAAAGGCGATTTGGCGAATTAACAAAGACAGAAATAAGTCTGGCAAGAGATGGTGTGACAAAGCAAAAAGGTGTTTGGACAAAATCAAAAAGAAATTGAAGAGTGAGTAGATCGCAGTTCTATTAGAACATCAATAATAGAGTAGCCGAACTTTTTGTTACATCATATTGCTAAATAATATATATATATATATATATATATATATATACATATACATATATATATACATATACATATACATATATATACATATACATATACATATACATGTACATATACATATACATATATATATATATATATATATATATATAAATATACATATATATATATATATATATATATATATACATATACATATACATATACATATACATACATATACATATATATATATATACATATATATATATATATATATATATATATACATTTATGCATATAATATATATTTATAAACCTAATATATGTATAGATATCAAGTATATACACGTCAAACGTAGATAGATAGTTGTAAATAGTGTAAACGCGTTTGCGTGAGTGTATGTGTCTTGACGGTGACTGCTATTAAAACAGTGACACTTTCAGAGCATTGAAGCGTGCCTTTAGTCTATCACGCTTTACATAATTGTTTGTATGGTGTCTATATATTATTCAGTGAATCTGTGAAATAGTCTATATTACATTAAGCGAGGAACCATGTGTCACAGGTTATTGCGTTATGTGATGTAGTGACATAACGTTGAGCAGTCAGTTTGTGGGTAGATATTACACATAGCAAGATTGTTCAATTAGGTTCCCATTACATCTGATCTCGATCTCTCACCATTTTGAGTTATGTTTCATATGTAACATTGGAACATCATGGATGTTGTTGTAGTCGAACCCACATTTCGATGTATGTTAGGTATTTGAACTATTTTAATTAATGTTGACTCCTGCTGCATTAGAATCATGCGCATGAAAACATACTTACTTGTGTAAACACTCCGGAATAGTTTCCGTTACTTAAGCTCCAGTGTCATTTTGGACTGTAATTATCACTAAGATTATTCCCTGATGTTCCAGAAATGACAACTTGACAACATTGATGACAACGTGACAACATTGATGCCTCCGTTGCGAGTCATGCGATTTTAATATTAGGGATAATGGAAAATTGTCATGTCCCAGTTTAACCACAATGATATTCATTCTTCTTTTCGGGCTATCTATGGTTTGCTCACGTTCAACATTAATGTTGTTTTGCAAGAAACATATCATTCTACACCGTGTACTATACACTTTTATTATACACTGATATTCCAGAAATGCAACAACACTGATGCCTGTGTTGCAAACCATACGAGTTGGGTATTATGGAATATGTACAAATCTGGTGCGAATCCTACACGGCAACAGCCATCTTGACTACGACGACGTAACCAAGCTCGACTTCCAAGCTCACGACAACGACCATAACAACTAAGATCACAAGTCCCAGTTCTAGGCCATCCTGAAAAATACAAACACGGTATGAGCCACAACAACATCAACGGTCTGCGCCAAAACAACATCAACGGTCTGCGCCAAAACAACATCAACGGTCTGCGCCAAACCAACATCAACGGTGTGCGCCAAAACACCATCAACGGTCTGCGTCAAACCAACATCAACGGTCTGCGCCAAAACAACATCAACGGTCTGCGCCAAAACAACATTGTCCTTTCATGTTGTTAATTCGCCAGCAGTGGCGACGAAGACAGTTTCCACACACACTGGGACCAACGTGCAGAAACAATTAAACATAAACCTTAATATATAACATAAACTATCATTTGGACATTACTAATGTTCTTGATATTTTTGTAGTTTTGCCAATGTGTCATATTATTTTAATATTTAAAGTGATTAACTTTCCTTGTAATTGGTCTAATTATATTGTACAAGCCGCGTTTCGACTCTCCGATGTAGGGAAATATGTTGCTCTGAAATAAATAATAAATACTTATAAATATGTTGAATATGTTGAAAAGCCTTTATATATGGAATATAAATTGACCATGGCGTACATGTTCCTAAGTATTATTTATTCAGATATTGTTATTCAATACATCATGAAATGGTGTTCTAATGCATCCAATGCATTGAAGCCTTACACGGTTTGATATATAGACACCATGACATGACATTTTGATTCTATTATGTTATATGAGATATTTAGGTGGTTGGTGCTTGAAAGTGGGTAACAGGTAAGTAAACGTGGGCAACAGTCTTACCCTCAATGAAAACAACATTCATGCTACACACCCACGTACACCACCGCAAGCACATATGCACGTACACGTTACGTGTTAACAAATGCATTGGTTATCCAGGTGTAGCATATATTCCAGACTCAAGGTGACCGTTTGGGACATTATTAAATGACATCATTATACTCAAGTGCCTACGTGTTTTACTTAGTGTATCTCTATATTTACTACAGTAGCAATTGATGGTGTATAACTAGAGTTACTCATTCCAAAGAAAGACCGGCGTGAGTATTGCTATCGGTGAGCCTGTGTGTTGGTGTGTTTGCGGCGGAGTGTCTGTTTGACAACAGTTACAATTACACAATTGGTCATGTAGGTTCATACGGTCAATGGTTCCAATAACGGTTAAAAAGAGCAATTAGTTGAGGGTTAATTTGGGTTTGAATCGAACAACAATTGAAGAACTGTAGTCAGAACAGTGGCGCCACACCGTGGGTTGAAAACCACAAGAACGCAGACGTAGCAGAAAGACCGCGAACCGCATCGTTGCATTGTGAATTGTCTAAAATCCAGATATCTTAATGCTTAGTCTTTCGTCAACTTTCTCCAAGATATATAACTTGCGAGATGTTCCTCTTCGTATGGCGCCCAAGACAAATAGGCCCTTTATAGTTCGCAATGGACCCTAATGCAGAGTTACCAAGTCTCACGCATTTGGCTTCCATCTCACTCTCAAGAAAGCTTATTTCCATGCACTTGTTGATAGATATTATTTCAATGCACGCGCTGGTAGTGCAGAACGTCCAGGGGATCCTTGATGTTAGTCTTGTCATTGTCGGTGACACCGGGCGTAAACACCGCTTATGGATTCACACATGACTATTTATTAACAGTCCGCGTGACAGCCCCATGTCTCCCTGCCAAAGTAGTTATTATAGGTCTGGTTGGCAGGCGTTACTGGCGCTGATTCCGCTCTGCGCTGGCATACTGACTGTCACACTGACAATGGACTGCTCATTGATAATTGAGCCTCGGTTTCAGGGTTCGACGAGGCTCCGCCATGTTTGAGAATAAATATGAGTGTGTGTTTGTTTACTAGCGAGTTATTCAGTTTTATATTGTTTCTGATATAACCGTCAATTTTGGCGACAAGGACGGGTGAATATTGCCTACCGCCTCCGCCGGTGTTCCTAGAAACACCGGGCGATCCACAGGTGCCGTGGACTCGTTGGTTGTCGAATTTCGAAGCTTATCTCATGGCAAGCGGCCTCGACGGAGACAATTTCACGGCAGCACGGCCCCTAACTATCCTGGTACACTGCCCGTGGATAGAAGGCCAGACAATGAAGCTTGGACGCCACCAAAAAGAAACTGAAGATTGAGTAGACCGCAGTTGACATACATCAATTAGAATAGAAGTAACGTATTAATATTTTAGCCTTCTTGGTGATACTGTTGATACTACTGAACAACACATTATATATATATATATATATATATATATATATATATATATATATATATATATATATATATATATATATATATATATATACATATACATATATATATATATATATATATATATATATATATATATATATATATATATATATATATATATATATATATATATATATATATATATATATATATATATATATATCCTTTAAAAATGTAACATTAGCCGATTTTATGTTCCAGACCCACATCTCATCAATGCGACATTGGGTATATCTACTACAGCTATTAAAACGTTGGTTTGTACATCGTCACATTTGCAGTCTAAGCTAATGATATTACGAACATTAACATTTTCAACATCAACACATTCACATATTCCTGGAATCAGGCTAAATATTGTTACATCACTGAGCCACGATTGGAATACAGCCAAAACGTCAACTAACTAAGTGTATTCCGACCAAGACAGCAAGTTGGATAAAGTACAAATCCAACTTTATAATATGTTCTCCCAGTCGATAGTAGATGGTAAAGCTACCCATGTGTCATGAGGCTGCCGGGGTGAGACTGCAAATCATTGAATGTAGCCAGTCGGGCTACCAACCTTGCAAAGTGAAGTAGCCCGACAGCTTCTTAGGTAGCCCACTTGCTAATCAATAATTTGATGACAGAAAGTAAATACTTTGAAGATAGAATGTATGAACGACATCAACAACAAATAAAAACATCAAAAATAAACAGTTTTGAAACATTTCAGCCTAGAGAAACTTTAACCAGGTTCCCAATTAATTCACCAGAAGCGCTCCACGCAAAATGTGGATATATTATGTAAAAGTGGCGCCACACGGCGCCAAGACTATTAACATGACCGGTTATTATTTCAGTGTAGAATGACCATTCAGTTACATGTTGAGCGTCGATGCGGTTGATTAAAATACAATGAATGCTCCGTATCGATATCACTTTGCAACATTTCTTGCAATGCCAAACGTGTCACAAACACACGATTTATGGTTAACATAAATGCGATATAGCCAGAACAACACTTCTGAGATGTTTATTAACATTCCGTTTATTTTTGCTGCGTCTAAAATATTTGCTAAAATATTTCTCGAGTAGGCAAAAAATTAAGTCGCCCGAAGCCATTTTTGGGCGCCATTGGCGACCGGGTGACCGCTAAATCTCACTCCTGGGATGCCATCCCTCTTGTACATTTGGGATACATGATATATGTGTATTCAAATGTATGTGATACGTAACATAATTGTGATACAATACAAATTAATTTATACATAAGTTTTGCGAGATTATTAAACAAAACATTAGCGAAATTTATATGTCCCAGCTTAACCCTTATAATCATTCCACCTTTCGTGCTATGCATGGGTTGTTCACGTACAATATTAATTCTATTTTGCAAGAAATATACCATTTTACACGGTGTGCTAAACACTTTTATTATGCACTGATGTTCTAGAAATGCAAACGCAACAGCATTGATCCATGTGCTGCGAGCCATACCAGTTGGGTTTTACAGTAAATGTGAACATTTGGTGCGAGCCCTACACGGTGACAATCATCTTGACAATTTCGACCGAACCAAGTCCGACTTCTTTTTCCATTTCCACATCGATCCAAACAAGTAGGACCAAGTAAGTTCAATACCATCCTGAAGACGACATCGCTCCCAGTCTGCATCGGAAACGATTTCCTTGCCACGGTCAACATGTTAATCAGCCTGTCGTGTCGACGAAGACAGTCACCACACCGACTGGAACCAATTTGCAGAAACGATTAAACATAAACCTTAATATAGTACACACTATCATTTGGACGTTACTAATGTTCTAGACATTTTTTTTAGTTTTAACAAGATTTAACAAGATTGCCATCTCGAACAACAAGTTCCAGATGGCAAGTGGACAAGGAAGCCATTGGCTTATCGAGAGTCCAACAATTTTCTCATCTATGTGTAGCCCGCCCTTATCAGATATCTGTCAATTCTATTTTTAAACATATTCAGACTACTAGCATTAACACAATCGTTTGGCAGTTTGTTCCATTCATTTATCACCCTCTGTGAGAATGAGTACTTTCTCATCTCCAACCTACACTGCTCCTTAACTAATGCTGCTTTGTGTCCTCTGGTTCTACTGCCTTCTTTAAGTTTGAAGAACATATTCCTATCAACATCCTCATAACCGTTCACTATTTTAAACACTTCTATTTGGTTTTGCCAATGCCTTATAGAAACTTAATATCTAAAGTGATCCCTGGTAACTGGTCTAATTATATTGTGAAAGCTGCTTTTCAACACTCCGCTGTTAAAACATATTGCACTGAAATGTGTCTTTTTGTCCCTATGTGTAGTGTATATATTTTTTAATATCTTAAATCAACAGCCTTTAGGCCTATATAGAGTATAAATGAAACGGGATATAAGTATTATTTATTACGTTAATGATCTTCAATAAATTATGAAATGGTGATCCGGGTGAAGAGCAGTCCGACTAAGCAGCAATCCCCAACATAACAAGATTTAACAAGATTTGCCATCCAAGCCAAAGGCCCAGATGGCAAGTGGACAAGGAAGCCATTGGCTTATCGAAAGACCAACAATGTTCACCTACTTATAACCCGCCCTCCTGATATATGTGTCAACCTTGTTTTTAAACATATTCACGCTGCTAGCAGTTACACAATCTGTAGACAATTTGTTCCATTCATTTATTGTCCTCTGTGAGAACGAGTGCTTCCTGATGTCCAATCTACATTGATCCTTTACTAATTTTACCTCATGTCCTCTAGTTCTGCTATCCTTCTTGAGTGAGAAAAACATATTTATATCAATATTTTCGTACCCATTCAATATCTTAAAAACTTCAATCTGATCTCCTCTTAACCCCCTTGTCTCTAGAGTTGTTAAACCACATTCTTTCAGGCGTTCTTCATAACTAAGGTCTCTAAGTTCTGGAATCATTTTAGTTGCTCTCCTTTGTATGCGTTCAAGCGTATTTATATCCTTCTTACGATATGGTCTCCATGCTTGTATACAGTATTCTAAATGAGGTCTAACTATTGCTTTATAAAGAGGTATAATTAACTTTTTTCCCTTGTATGTTATGTTTCTTCTAATCAATCCAAGAATTTGATTACCCTTTGAAGCTGCAATACCACACTGCTCTGAAACTTTCATATCAGCGCTTATTGTAACTCCTAAGTCCTTTTCTTTTACAGTAGTACCCAGAACAGTATCTCCCATTTTATAGTTTACATTCAATTTACATTTCCCAAAATTGAACAGCATCTGCCATTTCTCAGGCCATTTCACTAATCTCAGACCATTTCACTAATCTGTCTAGATTGTAAATGTTGTTTATCACCATCAGTATTAACCTTTCTAAACAGTTTTGTGTTATCCGCAAATTTCAGTACGGTACTTGTTATACTGTCGTCCAAGTCATTGATATAAATTAAGAATAATATAGGTCCTAATACTGATCCTTGAGGTACCCCACTCAAAACCGATTTCCAATTTGAAACTTCTCCATCTACTACAACTCGTTGTCTTCTGTCAGTCAGCCATTGTTCTATCCAGTCAGTTATGCTATCCCCGATACCATGGGCTTTTAATTTAAGTAGCAATCTTTGATGTGGCACTTTGTCAAAAGCTTTCTGAAAATCTAAGTAGATAATATCTACTGGCGATCCCACGTCTATCCATTTAGTGATTTCTTCCAATAAACATAACAGATTTGTTAAGCATGACCTCGCTTTAAGGAATCCATGTTGAGATGAATTTAATAATTTATGCTTAACGAGGAAGTCCACCATATGGTCTTTAATTAACCTTTCTAATAATTTACAAATCACTGACGTTAAACTCACTGGTCTGTAATTCTCTGACTTATTTCTCGAACCCTTTTTAAATAATGGTATGATGTTTGCTTCTTTCCATTCAAACGGAATAACTCCCTCTTTTAATGGCAAGTTGAATACTCTTGCAAGTGGTATACTGATTTGATCTACTATTTCCATTAGTAATTTTGGAGGAATCCCATCCACTCCCGGTGATTTGTTATCTTTCATTGCCTTTATTTTCTTAGCTACCAAATCTGGAGTTACAACTAACGGTCCTAAATATTCAGATTTAGCCCCCTGAAATTTAGCATCAGCAACTGGTAATGAACTAATATCTTCTTTGGTAAACACTGAACTGAAGTAACCATTTAGGTCTTCCGCCATTAAAAACCCCTGTGATATTATATTTCCAGCACTGTCTTCTAGAGGTCCAACCTTGTCTTGTACGTTTTGTTTACTCCTGACATATGCATAAAAACTCTTGCTGTCATTTTTTATGTTACATGCCAGTTTTTGCTCATAGCTTCTTTTAGATTGTCTGATTTCAGTTGTAGCTGCATTAAGTGTCTTTGTATTTTGCATAGTCTTCTTCCTTTCTGGTACGCCTATAAACCCTCCACATAGTTTGTTTTAGCATTATTTTTCTAATAGCCTCTTTTGACACGTGTTTCTTTCTACACCGTTTTCCTTGTTTTCGGAAGGGAACAAATTTATCGATGATACTCTCAATTTCATATTTTAGAATATTCCAACATTCAATTGCGGTCTTATTCATCAGCATGTTATTCCAATCTAGCTGTGCTAAGTATTTTCTCATATCTTTGTAGTTACCTTTGTGGAAGTTTCTCTTGTACGTTTTCTTATTTTTACTTTCTGATTTTACATTGATGTCAAAATGTATTTGATTATGGTCACTATTACCCAATGGTTCAAATATTTCTACATTGTCCACTAATTCTTTTTGTGATGACAAAACTATATCTAATACATTTTCTCCCCTGGTTGGTTCTAGTACGTGCTGAGTAAGAAAGCTATCCTGGATTAAACATAGAAATTGTTGATCCTCAATCCCTGTGCTCTCTAGAGAATTCCATTGTATGTGTCCATGGTTAAAATCTCCCATTATGATACATTCCCCTTTACTAACTTCCTTTATAGCGTTTTTTATTTTTGTGTTGTCCTCTTCGTTTATGTTTGGACTTCGGTAAACTAATCCAATAGTTAATTTTGAATTTCCTGAAACAATGTTGCACCAAACAGCTTCATCGCAATCTGCTTCCCTTTCTAGTTTTATTTCATAAGCCTGAATAGATTCTTTAACATATAAAATAACTCCCCCGCCCCTTCTTCCTATTCGATCTTTCCTAAACATTTCGTATCCTGTCAGTCCTAATTCAGCATCTGTTATATCTATGTTGGCCCATGATTCAATAATTGGTATAACTGAATCATGGGCCAACATAGATATAATTATTATGTGAGGGTCAATATCTTCTACCATAATGTTTAATTCATTTTTCTTATTTACTATGCTCCTTGCATTTAAACATACGCATCTATAACCTTTTTCAGAGATGTTTTTCGGATGATTTGATATTGGTTTATCTGTGCTAGTGGCCTCTTGTTCTGCTTGAGACACCTCTAGGTAACCCCCCTGCACTTCTAGTTTAAAGAATGTTTACTTCCAAAAATATTTGTCATTATACCCAAGTCGCTATCTACTGCTGCTGAAAGTTTGTCCGCGAATACTGCCGCCCCCTTTCCACTTAAATGAAGCCCATCCTTCATGTACATATCTGCCCTCCCAACAAAACTTCCCCATAAATCCACAAATCCAACTTCCTCTTCCCTACACAGCCTCTGGACTAACATGTTAATTGCCATCCCCCGACAATTTCGATATTTGTGACCCCCCTGCCCATTACAGGTAAAATCCCTGACAGTATTACCTGCTCAACCCGCGTCTGTTTTAGTGTTCTGACCAACTGCCTATATTTCCTAACTATGGCAGTTGTACCCTCCCTCTCTACGTTATTTGTCCCTACGTGTACTAAAACAGATCCATCCTTACCCGAGCCTACGATGTTTTTTACTCTGTCAGTTATCGCCTCTATTTTGGCTGCAGGCAAGCAGACCACCACATCGTCTCCCTTGTTTAGGACTCTGTCGGTCTTCCTAACTATCGAATCCCCCACAAACACCCTCGCTCTCTTCCTCACCCCCTCTATCACTGCTGCAGAATAACTCTTCCTTTCGATCCCCTCCATCACATTCTGTCCTGACCCCTTCCCTCATGTCTCCCCCACTTCCCACTCCTTTGCTCTTGTCTCTCCCACTCCCCTCTCTTTCACTCCGGTTGTTTTCCCTTCCGTCTCCCCCACTCCCTTCTCCTTCCCTCCTGTCTCCCCTACTCCCCTCTCCTTCACTCCGGTTGTTTTCCCTCCCGTCTCCCCCACTCCCTTCTCCTTCCCTCCTGTCTCCGCTACTCCCCTCTCCTTCACTCCGGTTGTCTTCCCTCCCGTCTCCCCCACTCCCTTCTCCTTCCCTCCTGTCTCCCCTACTGCCCTCTCCTTCACTCTGGTTGTCTTCCCCCCCCCGTTCCTTTCCTTCCCGTCTCCCTACGTCCTGTCTCCCTATGACTTGTCACCTTCCCTCCTCTCAGCTTCCTCCCAGGCTGAGGTGAGCTCTCCCTAGCATCTCTTGTGTCTTTCCACACTTTATCGTCTACAGTTCCCCCACCGGAACTACTGGCACAACTCCCCTGTTCCCTTCCCACCATTGCCACAACGAGCAGCCTCAGCTCTTCCAACTCCACCTCTAGTTCCTTCATCCTTGCTCATCCCCTACACTCAAAACTAAAACTATCTGCCTGGACCTCAGCCCAGGACTTCTCGCCCCCAGACTTGACGAAATCCACCCAGTTACTGCAACTGCCACAAATTAAGTGCCTTGTGGCCTTTAACTGCCGTTTGCACGGCGCCATCATACAATTTAGTTTTAATTAGTTTGCTACGTTAGCCTTGAATAAGGCTGTTTTTGTGATCAAAAGAACACTTTAGGCTAAACATCCTGCCACCTAGCGAATACGGAGAACACTGTGTAACAAAACAACGAAGTCAGTGTGTACTAATTTACGCTAAAATCCTGCTGTTAATTCCTTTTTACCGAAAACGTTGACTACCACTATGTCAGATATTACCTTATGTATGTAATTTAAGTAAATAAATCACTTTATCTTATATATATATTAGCCAATGTAAACGGCTACTTGGACTTGGTGCAGCGACTTGAATTTGGTGTAGATCATTTACAGAAATACGTGGAATATCAAATAGAATAAGTATTACTATTGCATATATATTATACACAAACGTATTGTAGACATATATTAGGAAACAGGTTTTGTTAATTATTAGTCAGAGGGAGTATTTTAGAGTAAGTTAGTTTCGGATTCTGTCAGGGAATTCAGCGAGCGTTAATAGGGGTGTTTACAATTCGAAAATTTAGATAACATAGTGAATAGTCAGTAACAGTGAATATTGGTTAGAATAAGTATTAGCATTATACATATATTGTTCACCAACTTCTTGTAGACATATATTAAGAAACCGTTGTTGTTAACAGAGGTAGTATTTTTTTTCCCGGATTCAAACTCAACGAGTGATAAAAGGAAGTTTGTTTACAGGTCATTCAACCCGTGCATCGAGCTATCATTTACATTAGCTAATATATATATATATATATATATAAGATAAAGTGATTTATTTACCTAAATTACATACATAAGGTAATATCTGACCTAGTGGTAGTCAACGTTTTCGGTAAAAAGGAATTAACAGCAGGATTTTAGCGTAAATTAGTACACACCGACTTCGTTGTTTTGTTACACAGTGTTCTCCGTATTCGCTAGGTGGCAGGATTTTTAGCCTAAAGTGTTCTTTTGATCACAAAAACAGCCTTATTCAAGGCTAACGTAGCAAACTAATTAAAACTAAATTGTATGATGGCGCCGTGCAAACGGCAGTTAAAGGCCACAAGGCACTTAATTTGTGGCAGTTGTAGTAACTGGGTAGATTTCGTCAAGTCTGGGTGTGAGAAGTCCTGGGCTGAGGTCCAGGCAGATAGTTTTAGTTTTGAGTGTAGGGGATGCGCAAGGATGAAGCAACTAGAGGTGGAGTTGGAAGAGCTGAGGCTGCTCGTTGTGGCAATGGTGGGAAGGGAACAGGGGAGTTGTGCCAGTAGTTCCGGTGAGGGAACAGTAGACGATAAAGTGGGGAAAGACACAAGAGATGCTAGGAGAGCTCACCTCAGCCTGGGAGGAAGCTGAGAGGAGGGAAGGTGACAGGTCATAGGGAGACAGGACGTAAGGAGACGGGAAGGAAAGGAACGGGAGGGAAGACAACCGGGGTGAAGGACAGGGGAGTAGGGGAGACAGGAGGGAAGGAGAAGGGAGTGGGGGAGACGGGAGGGAAGACAACCGGGGTGAAGGAGAGGGGAGTAGCGGAGACAGGAGGGAAGGAGAAGGGAGTGGGGAGACGGGAGGGAAGACAACCGGAGTGAAGGAGAGGGGAGTAGCGGAGACAGGAGGGAAGGAGAAGGGAGTGGGGAGACGGGAGGGAAAACAACCGGAGTGAAGGAGAGGGGAGTAGGGGAGACAGGAGGGAAGGAGAAGGGAGTGGGGGAGACGGAAGGGAAGGGGTCAGGACAGAATGTGATGGAGGGGATCGAAAGGAAGAGTTATTCTGCAGCAGTGATAGAGGGGGTGAGGAAGAGAGCGAGGGTGTTTGTGGGGATTCGATAGTTAGGAAGACTGACAGAGTCTTAAACAAGGGAGATGATGTGGTGGTCTGCTTGCCTGGAGCCAAAATAGAGGCGATAACTGAGAGGGTAAAAACATCGTAGGCTCGGGTAAGGGTGGATCTGTTTTAGTACATGTAGGGACAAATAACGTAGAGAGGGAGGGTACAACTGCCATAGTTAGGAAATATAGGCAGTTGGTCAGAACACTAAAACAGACGCGGGTTGAGCAGGTAATACTGTCAGGATTTTACCTGTAATGGGCAGGAGGGGTCATAAATATCGAAATTGTCGGGGATGGCAATTAACATGTTAGTCCAGAGGCTGTGTAGGGAAGAGGAAGTTGGATTTGTGGATTTATGGGGAAGTTTTGTTGGGAGGGCTGATATGTACATGAAGGATGGGCTTCATTTAAGTGGAAAGGGGCGGCAGTATTCGCGGACAAACTTTCAGCAGCAGTAGATAGCGACTTGGGTACAATGACAAATATTTTGGAAGTAAACATTCTTTAAACTAGAAGTGCAGGGGGTTACTTAGAGGTGTCTCAAGCAGAACAAGAGGCCACTAGCACAGATAAACCAATATCAAATCATCCGAAAAACATCTCTGAAAAAGGTTATAGATGCGTATGTTTAAATGCAAGGAGCATAGTAAATAAGAAAAACGAATTAAACATTATGGTAGAAGATATTGACCCTCACATAATTGGTATAACTGAATCATGGGCCAACATAGATATAACAGATGCTGAATTAGGACTGACAGGATACGTAATGTTTAGGAAAGATCGAATAGGAAGAAGGGGCGGGGAGTTATTTTATATGTTAAAGAATCTATTCAGGCTTATGAAATAAAACTAGAAAGGGAAGCAGATTGCGATGAAGCTGTTTGGTGCAAAATTGTTTCAGGAAATTCAAAATTAACTATTGGATTAGTTTACCGAAGTCCAAACATAAACGAAGAGGACAACACAAAAATAAAAACGCTATAAAGGAAGTTAGTAAAGGGAATGTATCATAATGGGAGATTTTAACCATGGACACATACAATGGAATTCTCTAGAGAGCACAGGGATTGAGGATCAACAATTTCTATGTTTAATCCAGGATAGCTTTCTTACTCAGCACGTACTAGAACCAACCAGGGAGAAAATGTATTAGATATAGTTTTGTCATCACAAAAAGAATTAGTGGACAATGTAAAAATATTTGAACCATTGGGTAATAGTGACCATAATCAAATACATTTTGACATCAATGTAAAATCAGAAAGTAAAAATAAGAAAACGTACAAGAGAAACTTCCACAAAGGTAACTACAAAGATATGAGAAAATACTTAGCACAGCTAGATTGGAATAACATGCTGATGAATAAGACTGCAATTGAATGTTGGAATATTCTAAAATATGAAATTGAGAGTATCATTGATAAATTTGTTCCCTTCCGAAAACAAGGAAAACGGTGTAGAAAGAAACACTTGTCAAAAGAGGCAATTAGAAAAATAATGCTAAAACAAACTATGTGGAGAGTTTATAGGCGTACCAGAAAGGAAGAAGACTATGCAAAATACAAAGAGGCACTTAATGCAGCTACAACTGAAATCAGACAATCTAAAAGAAGCTATGAGCAAAAACTGGCATGTAACATAAAAACTGACAGCAAGAGTTTTTATGCATATGTCAGGAGTAAACAAAACGTACAAGACAAGGTTGGACCTCTAGAAGACAGTGCTGGAAATATAATATCACAGGGGTTTTTAATGGCGGAAGACCTAAATGGTTACTTCAGTTCAGTCTTTACAAAAGAAGATATTAGTTCATTACCAGTTGCTGATGCTAAATTTCAGGGGGCTAAATCTGACTATTTAGGACCATTAGTTGTAACTCCAGAATTGGTAGCTAGGAAAATAAAGGCAATGAAGGATAACAAATCACCGGGAGTGGATGGGATTCCTCCAAAATTACTAATGGAAACAGTAGATCAAATCAGTATACCACTTGCAAGAGTATTCAACTTGTCATTAAAAGAGGGAGTTGTACCGTTTGAATGGAAAGAAGCAAACATCATACCATTATTTAAAAAGGGTTCAAGAAATAAGTCAGAGAATTACAGACCAGTGAGTTTAACGTCAGTGATTTGTAAATTATTAGAAAAGTTAATTAAAGACCATATGGTGGACTTCCTCGTTAAGCATAAATTATTAAATTCATCTCAACATGGATTCCTTAAAGCGAGGTCATGCTTAACAAATATGTTATGTTTTTTGGAAGAAATCACTAAGTGGATAGACGTGGGATCGCCAGTAGATATTATCTACTTAGATTTTCAGAAAGCTTTTGACAAAGTGCCACATCAAAGATTGCTACTTAAATTAAAAGCCCATGGTATCGGGGATAGCATAACTGACTGGATAGAACAATGGCTGACTGACAGAAGACAACGAGTTGTAGTAGATGGAGAAGTTTCAAATTGGAAATCGGTTTTGAGTGGGGTACCTCAAGGATCAGTATTAGGACCTATATTATTCTTAATTTATATCAATGACTTGGACGAGAGTATAACAAGTAACGTACTGAAATTTGCGGACGACACAAAACTGTTTAGAAAGGTAAATACTGATGGTGATAAACAACATTTACAAAACGATCTAGACAGATTAGTGAAATGGTCTGAGAAATGGCAGATGCTGTTCAATTTTGGGAAATGTAAATGCCTACATATAGGACATGGGAACTTGAATGTAAACTATAAAATGGGAGCTACTGTTCTTGGTACTACTGTAAAAGAAAAGGACTTAGGAGTTACAATAAGCGCTGATATGAAAGTTTCAGAGCAGTGTGGTATTGCAGCTTCAAAGGGTAATCAAATTCTTGGATTGATTAGAAGAAACATAACATACAAGGGAAAAAAGTTAATTATACCTCTTTATAAAGCAATAGTTAGACCTCATTTAGAATACTGTATACAAGCATGGAGACCATATCGTAAGAAGGATATAGATACGCTTGAACGCATACAAAGGAGAGCAACTAAAATGATTCCAGAACTTAGAGACCTTAGTTATGAAGAACGTCTGAAAGAATGTGGTTTAACAACCTTAGAGACAAGGAGGTTAAGAGGAGATCAGATTGAAGTTTTTAAGATATTGAATGGGTATGAAAATATTGATAGAAATATGTTTTTCTCACTCAAGAAGGATAGCAGAACTAGAGGACATGAGGTAAAATTAGTAAAGGATCAATGTAGATTGGACATCAGGAAGCACTCGTTCTCACAGAGGACAATAAATGAATGGAACAAACTGTCTACAGATTGTGTAACTGCTAGCAGCGTGAATATGTTTAAAAACAAGGTTGACACATATATCAGGAGGGCGGGTTATAAGTAGGTGAACATTGTTGGACTCTCGATAAGCCAATGGCTTCCTTGTCCACTTGCCATCTGGGCCTTTGGCTTGGATGGCAAATCTTGTTAAATCTTGTTAAATCTTGTTAAATGATCTACACCAAATTCAATTCGCTGCACCAAGTCCAAGTAGCCGGATCAGAGCTTCATGACAGTCAAGAGCTTGTACGAATGTATCACAACGTTGTTGATGCTCATTAACAACGTTGTTGATGCTCATTAACAACATGACATGACATTTGTTAGTGTATTACATTATCGGTGTTTAATATACAGTATTTATACAGTATTTAGGTGGTAGGTTTTTGAAAGTGGGTAACAAGTGGATTAAACGTGGGTCACAGTTTTAACATAAATGAACAATCATACATACATACGTGCATACACACATACATACATACATACATACGTACATACATACATACATACACACACATACATACGCAGGCACTTATGCACGCATATATGCACATATGCAAGCGTGCACGCACGTCCACCCGCACGCGCGCACGATGTTCTTTATTTTAATTAAAACGTTTCTACTTAACTAAAAAGTACATTAAGTGTTAATAAATGTATTGTTTATTCGGCTGTAACGATTAATCCAGATTCAATGTGACCCTTTCGGACATTATTAAATTGCATCAGTTTACTCAAATGTTTATGTTGTTTACTTATTATAATTCTCTGAGCAGCAAAAATTTTCAACACGTTTATAATATCTAGTGTTATTGTCGTGTAAGGCCAATGTTGGTAATGCGATCGGTGAGCCTGTGTGTTCGTGTGTCAGCGGCGGTGTGTCTGTTGGACAACAGTTGTAATTACGCAGTTCGTCATATGCTGTCTACGGCTCTGAAAACGTCGAAAAAACAGCGGTTAGTTGAGAGTTAGTTCAGGTTTCAATCGAACCGTCGAGAAACTACAGTCAGAACAGTGGCGCCACACCGGAGGTCGGAATCCACAATAGCACAGAAGTGGCGACGTAGCAGAAAGACTGAGAACCATAAATTTGAAGTTAGAGTTTTGCAGTCAAGGTATTTCAATATTTATTCTTTCGACATCCTGCTAAAAAATGGTCAAATATTGTAATTTTTCTATAGGCCATAACATGCGAGATGTTCGCCGTCACATGGTGCCAACGACTGGCACTATTTATAGATTGCCTACCTACCACTAGCAAATATGATTATAGTAGTAGTGTAAATGTATCCATAGCGGACGGTATATGAGAATAATATTCGAATTTAATATTGCACTTCTGCGTGTTTTGCCCAATGGGTGGACCGCATGCCCCATGGGTGGACCGCATGCCCCATGGGTGGACCGCATGCCCCATGGGTGGACCGCATGCCCCATGGGTGGACCGCATGCCCCATGAAAGGACCTCCGCTAAAATGACTACAACTTTTTATCAGAGACTTTGTAGGTAAATACTTCAACACACGGAATGTACCTAAGACAACGAGTTACGATATTCATAACACATTGGCGACACATAACATAACACATTGGCGACACATAACATAACACATTGGCGACACATACCCAGTGGATCCTTTCCAGCACCCGATGTCCCTAAACCCTGAGCGTTATTCCCCACCTTAGTCTGTTTCAGGGAGAAAGAACTGGGAGATAATAAAAAGTAAAGGCGGCGATGAGAAAGTTTTGTATACTCTTTCTTGAAAGATAGAGACATATGCTGGCAAGGAGGGCCACACGTTTATGGTTTTATTGAGGTGTCGACACTACGCAGAGGCCGCAAGTTGCAACACGATACATTATGTGAAATCGTTGCGTAATGTCATAGCGAATAGTACACGAGCTGATCATAGTTTGGCTACGGTTATATGTGGATGTTTTAATTGAATAAATAATGAAGGTATGAGGAAAACGGCTCATTAAGGTTCGAGGATTATTCGGTAGGGGCTTCCCAACGTTGACACGATTGTTCACCTGGAATCCGAACGTGACGTGCAACATATATCGTGTTAAGCGTATTTTTACAGCCGAATAACCTCTGAAAAATCGATAATAGTGGTAGCCGAAAGGCGGCATTGGTAGGAAACAGAGTTGGCATTTTTCCAGATATGTCATATGACTGCTTGGAGGTACGTGCTGCTACCTCATTTCACTGGCTCCCTGTGCTGTGTGGGGTTGTGGCAGGCAGTGGGGTGGGATGTTGTTCCTAAAACGGTGGGAGGTGGGCGGGGGGCCTACAAACAGGTGGAAGGTGGGAGGTTGCCCAGCAATGCCATTCCTGTGTGTGCGTGTGTGCATGTGTGCATGTACGCACGATCATCGTTAGTACACATGCTAACTATTCCTGATTAGTGTCTACGCGAGTAATAAACTGCGTATATTAAATAATAACTTTGGCTAGAAAAATTCACTATTAAGAATTGTGCATTTATAAGGACCAACTACAACTCGCTTTGTGTCCTAAAGAGTGCTGTGATTTGGTGAATTGCTGTGCGTGTAATGTAGATCATAGACCACAAGCAACGGATTGACACAAAAACAGTTACGACAGTCAATGTGGACCCGCCCTTTATTTATGATGTCGTAAATCATGCGTTACCAACGAAGCAGGCAGACACCAAACGGAGCAGACAGCTAGTTAGGATATGGGAGTATTTCGACGTATTGACTTTTCTGCGAAATCTGATGCGTAACATAAAGGTGCCAAGTCTACCGCTTTGGCGATAGAATTACCACTTTTTCTTAAATTTTTACATAACATACAGATGTTGAGCCAAAATCTATCGCCATAGCGCAATTTCAAAGTGAAACAATAATGTACCGATTTGTATTCCAAATATACCACTGAGTCACTGTTTAATGTAAAATAAAAATATACATGTTTATTCGTTATGTGGCTCTGTAGTCCATCCGTGAGACACGTCGACTCGAATTCTGTTTTCCCAAACAGTATATCCATCGCCCCGCCCACTTTGACCCTCTTTTCACCGTAGCTGTCAATCTATTGTTTAGTTTATTGCGCATGCGCACGTTGCATAAACTGCTTTCACACTATCACATCGGCTGCTTTCCTGTAGCTGTTGTTTTCGCGAGCTACATTTCCGGAATTTTGGAAGAGAGGTACGTAAATTAATAGATTGCATTATATACCAAACCCTATATAAGATGATTTATAATAATTAAGCTGATCTGATTTGTATTTTTTGTGCGCATGCGTTTGTCACAGTGACTTTTGGCTCCGCAAATATTACCTAATATCTGTATATAATATAAACAACAATAATGGCTGATCTAGTGAAAATAGTACGGTGATTTGCTGCCTAAGTAATTGACTATTTGTTTAACCATCTTGTGAATACACCTAACTTTAATGTAGCAAATGGAAGCTCAGGACCTCAGCCTCAGTCTCACCATTTTTCTTAGAGAGAACAAGTAAGTAATTAATTAACTAAATAATAAAAAAGTATTAACAGTCCAAGTTTAAATATTTTCACTATGTAATATGTGTTATGAAAGTTGAGTAAAGAAAAAATATACAATCTTTATATAATCTATATAATTTTATCCTATTCCAATGTGGGATACTATATCTAAGTTCATGAAATCCATTAACATTTGAGCAGAATGACAAATTTAATTATTCTGAAAGCTTAACAATGTTAAATAAATATATATGTGCCATTCTCGCAAAAAGTGTACATTTCAAAATCGATAAAGTATTTTTTTAGATATGATTGTTGGAGATGTCAAATTTAACCCTTTAACCTGAATATGTTAAACTTTTTTATAGTTCAGGTCAGTAGTACTAGCTAAAAGAAACTATGCAAATGAAAAAAAAATATTTTGCAAGAATGGCCTGTATAACCTTACTATGTGGAATGTCAGACTCATGTGCCAGTTTGTCAGTGAAGTTAATTAAATAATTGTTGCCTCTAACTATCCTGGTAATATCTTTAATTTTGTTTTACTGTTTTGCTCATTGGCATTGTTTTTTTTCGTGAGACGACAGCTTTAGGATCTGTGTGACACAGACTGTAGGACACATCAAAGATGTCATTTGGTCTGTAATCCTTCTGACTACCAAGATCTGGCTGTAAGTGTTTCTGTGAGGCCACAATAACCCATACAATACATGTATACCTACCTCAGCAACCCTTCAACAAATCATAACACAATTTTCACATGTTTTGGCACCCAACTCCCTCCACATTTATACATGATACAAATGCCACATTATAAATATTTGCCATGGTTACCAATGTGCAAAAGAGGAATTGTTGAGATGCTTGAGACTTTAAACTACATGAAATATATTCAAAATATTTCTGTGGCAATGGTTTTTCAGCTTATTTGTGAAAACTACATTTTAATATTTTAATTCATTAAATTCATTGCCATGCTGAGTTTTTAATTATATTATTGCAGATTAAGTTTTTAAGTTTTCTAATTGTCAAAATGTACTATTATAATTTTTTCACGTAATATTTATTTTATGATTGAAATATAAATGTATTGCATTAGATTGTTGGGAATCGTCTATTTCGTCTTGGTCTGCCAGAGGCTATACTCAAATTTATGATTGAAATATAATTGTAAAAACATGCTATTATTATTTCAGTTGGTTTACGTATGCAGATGAGTCAATGTCTTATTTGAGGAACGAATGTTGAACGTGTCCAGAAATATAGTTTATTCAGTCATTGTTGTATGATAACAATTATTAGAATCCGAGCAAACTTCATGAGATCACCGAAGTATAATTAAGTCATGTTCAGAAGTCTGAAGATTTCAAAAATAATTAACAAGACTCGTGACAATCCGATGAGGTGACAGTAAAATGTAACAAGATTTAACAAGATTTGCCACCCAAGCCAAGCCCAGATGGCAAGGACAAGGAAGCCATTGACTTATCGAGAGTCCATCAATGTTCATTTACCTGTAACCCGACCTCCTGAGATATGTGTCCAACTTGTTGTTAAACATAGATAATGTGTTCCATTCATTTACTATCCTCTGTGAGAATGAGTACTTCCTGATATCCAATCTACACTGATTATTTACTAACTTTACCGCATGTCCTCTAATTCTGCTATCTTTCTTGAGAGAAAAAAACATATTTATATCAATATTTTCGTACCCATTCAATATATTAAAAACTTCAATCTGATCTCCTCTTAATCGCCTTGTCTCTAGAGTTGTTAAACCACATTCTTTCAGGCGTTCTTCATAACTAAGGTCTCTCAGTTCTGGAATCATTTTAGTTGCTCTCCTCTGTATGCGTTCAAGCGTACCTATATCCTTCTTACGATATGGTCTCCACGCTTGTATACAGTATTCTAAATGAGGTCTAACTATTGCTTTATACAGAGGTATAATTACCATTTTATCCTTGTAAGTTATGTTTCTCCTAATCAATCCAACAATTTGCTTACCCTTTGAAGCTGTAATACCACATTGCTCTGAAACTTTCATATCACCACATACTCTAACTCCTAAGTCCTTTTCTTTTACAGTAGTGCCCAGAACAATATCTCCCATTTTATAGTTTACATCCAAGTTCCCATGTCCTGTATGTTGGCATTTACATATCTGCCATTTCTCAGATCATTTCACTAATCTGTATAGATCATTTTGTAAATGTTGTTTATCACCATCAGCGTTAACCTTTCTAAACGTTTTTGTGTCGTCTGCAAATTTGAGTACGTTACTTGTTATACTGTCGTCCAAGTCATTGATATATATTAAGAATAATATAGGTCCTAATACTGATCCTTGAGGTACCCCACTCAAAACCGATTTCCAATTTGAAACTTCTCCATCTACTACAACTCGTTGTCTTCTGTCAGCCAGCCATTGTTCTATCAAGTCAGTTATGCCATCCCCGATACCATGGGCTTTTAATTTAACTAGTAATCTTTGACGTGGCACTTTGTCAAAAGCTTTCTGAAAATCATAGTAGATAATATCTACTGGCGATCCCACGTCTATCCACTTAGTGATTTCTTCCAAAAAACAACATATTTGTTAAGCATGACCTCACTTTTAGGAATCCATGTTGAGATGAATTTAATAACTTATGCCAAAAAGGAAGTCCACCATATGGTCTTGAATTAACCTATGTAATAATTTACAAATCACTGACGTTAAACTCACTGGTCTGTAATTAGCTGACTTATTTCTCGAACCCTTTTTAAATAATGGTACGCTGTTTGCTTCTCTCCATTCAAAAGGCACAACTCCCTCTTTTAATGATAAGTTGAACACTCTTGCAACTGGTATACTGAATTGTTCTACTGTTTCCATTAGTTGTTTTGGAGGAATTCCATCCAATCCCGGTGATTTATTAACTTTCATTGCCTTTATTTTCTTAGCAACCATTTCTGGAGTTACAATTAACGGTCCCAAATAGTCAGAGTTAGCCTCACTAAATTTAGCATCTGGGACTAGTAATGAACTAATATTCTCTCTGATTAACACTGAACTGAAGTAACCATTTAAGTCTTCCGCCATTAAAAACCCCTGTGATATTATATTACCAGCACTGTCTTCTAGAGGTCCGACCTTGTCTTGCACGTTTTGTTTACTCCTGACATGTGCGTAAAAACTCTTGCTCTCATTTTTTATGTTACATGATAGTTTGTTTTCATAGCTACTTTTAGATTGTCTTATTTCAGTTGTAGCTGCATTAAGTACCTCTTTGTAATTTGCATAGTCTCCATCCTTTCTGGTACGCCTATAAAGCCTCTACATAGTTTGCTTGAACAATATTTTCCTAATAGCTTCTTTTGACAAGTGTTTATTTCTAGACCGTTTTCCTTGTTTTTTCAAGGGAACAAATTTATCGATGATACTCTCAATTTCATATTTTAGAATATTCCAACATTCAATTGCGGTCTTACTTATCAGCATGTTATTCCAATCTAGCTTCGCTAAGTGTTTTACGTTACGTTTTTTTATTTTTACTTTCTGATTTTACATTGATTGTCAAAATGTATTTGATTATGGTCACTGTTACCCAATGGTTCATGTATTTTACATAGTCTACTAATTATTTTTGTGATGACAAACCTATATCTAATACATTATCTCCCCTGGTTGGTTTTTAGCAAATGCTGCGAAAGGAAGCAATCTTGAATTAAAATAGAAATCGTTGGTCCTCACCCCCTGTACTCTGTAGATATTTCCATTGTATGTGTTCATGGTTAAAATCTCCCATTATGATACATTCCCTTTACTAACTTCCTTTATAGCATTTTGTATTTTTGTATTATCCTCTTCGTTTATGTTTGGACTTCGGTAAACTAATCCAATAGTTAATGTTTAATTGCCTGAAACTATTTTGCACTAAACAGGTTCATCGCAATCTGCTTCCCTTTCTAATTGTATTTCATAATCCTGAATAGATTCTTTAACATATAAAATAACTCCCCATCCCCTTCTTCCTATTCGATATCTCCTACTAATTACCAATTATATGAGGGTCAATATTTTCTACCATAACGTTTAATTCGTTTTTCTTATTTACTATGCTCCTTGCATTTAAACACAGGCATCTACAACCTGTTTCATAGATGTTTGCCGGACGATTTGTTATTGGTTTGTCTGTACTAGTGGCCTCCTGTTCGGTTTGAGGCACCTCTAAGTACAACCCCAGCGCTTCTAGTTTAAACAATGTTTACTACCAAAAATATTTATTATGGTACCCATGCCACTATCTACTGCTGCTGAGAGTTCGTCCGCAAATACTGCTGCCCCTTTCCACTTAGATGAAGCCCATCTTTCATGTACATATCAGCCCTCCCAACAAAATGTCCCCACAAATCCAACTTCCTCTTCCCTACATAACTTCTGGATTGGCATGTTAATTTCCACCCCCCGGCAATTTCGATATATCTGACCCCTTCTTCCTATTACTGGTAAAATCACTGACAGTATTACCTGCTCA